>JACCGJ010012231.1:0-47683 GCA_013407085.1 Atriophallophorus winterbourni
TCGATGCTTACCAATTAGTAGATCTTTTGTAATACTTTTATTCTTTATTCTGCAAAGATGATGCACGCAGCATATTTCGGTTTTTTCAGTATGGTGAGCAACCTCTTTTGACCTGCTATATATATATCACTTCAGCATTTGACGCTTTATTGATCCAAGATATTTTCAAGATACGCTAGATGCTCCTTAATATGGAAGCACTACAGAATGCCTTAGTGTATTGCGCGAATAATCAAGATTTCACTGTATTATGTTTAACGAGTAAGCAAAACATTAGAAAAAATATCGTACACGTTGCATATCCTAATAACTTAGCGATTGAGCTTGTTCAGTTTCGCGACTTGATTTGTCAATATCGATTTCTACAGATGAGAAAACTTACGAGTTGAGTGCATTGACCGTAGCTGTGTTTTGCTGCATCTTTGGTTTAAACGTTCAGCCTTAAAACTGCTCAAGTTTGAGTTATTGTCGATTCAAAACAAAAACTGATTTCATCACTCTAGCAACGTTTTTAAATTTAAACTGTTTGAGAAACTATTGTTGTCTGTGGAATAATTTGGTTATCTATTACGAGACTTCGAGAAACTTATCGGATCGTACGATCTCTGTTCTCTTGGTGTTTAACGGCGTAACAATAATTTGTGGTTTGCATAACAATCGATGATTGTTAGGCGTCTTTTAATGGGACTGTTTTCAATCGTGTACCCAAGTTGTAATGCAATAGTTGCAGTTACATTAACGTGGAATCGATTTAGAAGCAATACTTAGGTGTACTATCTATTTATTATTTGCTTACATTACCCAGATTTGAATGATTTCAGTAGCAATGAACATAGGTATAGTTGAATGGATCTGTTATGTAGAACTGGTCAAATACAGAATTACATATGGATTCCTGGTCAAATAGTCAATGCGTGTCGTGTGTAAGTGATGAGATAGTAAGCCCCACGATATATTAGTTTAGTAACAATTTTTACTAAATTTGTGCTCGATAAGGTTTGCTTGACTGGTGTGATTGCTTAAGAGATGATGACCTTTTGGTCAGCCAGTTCACCTCAAACCGATGAGCGTTCATGCACACATAGTTTGATCAATTAAGATGGCTGTTAGTAGAGTTAATAAGTGCTTTCTGTTCTCGCGATGTGACAGATGACCGCCCTCCGCTTAAACACTGGAGGTTTCGGTATCACGCATGCATCAATTCGCATTCGAAAACCGTTGGTTTTACAATGAAATCTATGACAGTAGTGTTTCCTTAAAGTAACATTGTTTAACATTATTTAGTTTCTTGCTATTTTTTACTCTTATCATGATCCTATTATCCTTACTTGTGTGTGTGATAAGAATACACGCAAAGAACATTGTTCAACGTTCTACACTGTTACTAGTAATAAACGCGACCATATTGTCTACAGATGATTACCGCGAACTGCATATAACCGTTGTCATTCATCTCGCCCAAACCTGGTTGCCCCGTGATCTCCTTATACCATCGGTTTTCACAGCCCATCTTGGCGTTGAATTCACCATTTACAATAACGACGTCTCTATTTGGTCTGTCTTATATGAAGGTTGACAGTGTGTTGTAAACATCCTCCTTTTCCTCTTCACAGTCATTCGTCCGGGCGCATCACTGGATTATTTTCAATTTCATCCTTTCGTTCTTTCTATAGAATAAAGAGTGCCGCATCTTCATTTCTCGTGACCCGAGTACAAGAGTAAGTTACGGAAGCCAGTCGCCAGTCTGTGATTCCGAAGACGGTGAGGTTATACTTCCTCATATCTGCGATTACTTGCATTGTCATTCCAGTCTCATACATGGTCAAGACCTACATGTGGCGATGGTAGTGGTGGTCATAGTGGAGACGCTGATCATCGGTCTGACGGCTTTCTGGTGGCTCTGGCTTTCACCGTCCAACGTCATACACCTTCCATCTGGTGGTCAATCTTCTCTCAGGACCGAGTGGTCTGTTAGTATTCTTGTTGTCGTTTCTGTAGCTGAATGGTTTTTACAGGTTGGTGTAGCTAGCCCCAGCTCAATCCTGGTTCTTTTGCAGTCGGGCCGGGAACCATCATTTTCGGAGTTACAGAAATATATTGTTATATTTTTTAGGAGTTTCGATCTCTCGGCTAGGAATCAATTTGTGGCTCTGCATTCGAACATCGCGTTTTTAAGAACTCGTTCAAACCGTCGCATTCTAGAAAAATTTTGTTTAAATAAATGAACGTTGATGTGCACAAGAGATGCTCAAATCACAGAACTAGCTATTATTCACGCAACAAGTGAGCTCTCATCTAAGGCACCATCGACACCTTCACGCAAATTAGCTTAATAATTTTGACCAGGAATTGCCGAAAAAAATTCGATTATAACCACAAATTGCTCGACTGGAATATGGCAGTGAAAGTTTCCTCGAGGTTAACTAGCGAAGACTACATTAGCCTTGAATAGAAGCAAAATGCTTCTGTAATATGAATGTTATTCTCTGTACAATGAAATGACATTTTTCATGAAGTTTCGAATATCAGCCTCTCAAAACAACATAGTTCGTATGATTGGTTCCCCATCATTTCGAAATCATTGATCACGAACCAACCTTTCGAACTGGTCAAAAGCACAATACAAACACACAGGCGGGAATATTTCGATGTCAAGAGCTTCATAAAAGACCTGTCATTAAAATGTTATTTCCGTAACCAGGTATGATAACTGTTTTTAATTAACCGAATTTTCATGACTCCAGATTTCCGATGTATTGTTCAGAAGCTTGAAGTTTCGTGCTGTTTAGAATTATTAGGAGGCGAGAGTTGCATCAAGAACTGCATGCATTATCCAACAAGTTCATACAGCAAGTTCCGCGTCCAAACACTTTCTAAGCATGCGTGTGAATGGAGAGATTTTTTGCAAACTAGAAAAGTAATCCATGAACGCTGCTTCAATTAACATCATAATTACCGCAATCATTTGAAAATGCGCGTGGCTTTCAACTGGCTAGGTTTTTTTGAAACGCGTTTTATTATACATCGAATTGTATTACATGAACATTTGAACATAAAAAGCAGAATTTTTATCGAGTATAAAGTTCACATCAACTGTGCGCAAACGATTTGCATCTAGCTAACAATGGTGCAAATTGTGTACGATTTTTGATCGAAATTTGTGGTAAATTACATACACCTAAATCTTTAATTCCAATATAAAAGGTTATTTTCCTCATTAATTGAATGCGCAAACGTACCCTTTATTGGTCCCTCTGTGCATTGGTATAAGCTATCTGCACCTGAAACTGTCATAGATATAACCGAATCAACAGTCCATCCGGATTTCGCAGTTTCTTCAATGTCTCACACCCAAGATTTGGTAAACATGATGTTTCATTTCTGAGCCTCTTTAGATGCGGAGCAGTGTTGTTGGCCTCCGCTAGCCGATGTCCAGCATGGATATACATCACCAGCACATAAGTATGTGATGCTCCATAGCGTATCAGAATACTAAAGAATCAAATTCCTGTGAAGAAATTGCTCACGCAACGCTCATTGTGATAAGCGGTACTCAGCGGATCGGCACATTTTTTCCGTGGATTCGATAATCTACGTTCAGAAACCAAAAAGTATTTTTTTCGCTGTGAAATTCCAAGAGCAAATGGAACGCGGAATAGGTAACAATAGATCAATTGTGAAGATCAATAAGGAAAGTAGAACTCTCCGCTCCGTATTAATGCATCTCAAAGATAAGACTCCTTTAGGTTGTGCGACGAACTGCATCTACCAAATCAACTGCAAGGGTTGCGCGGGTGTTTACATTGGGCAAACGTCTAGAGAACTCTGCACTAGGTTAAACGAACACAGGAAACGAGTGGGAAAGCGACCCCGCAATCCCCGTGAATATCAATCACTGATTCGGGATTCGGCCCTAGCTGAACACGTGCTAGACACTGGACACAGCGTAGATATTGATAACGTGAAAGTGATAAGACGGGGTGTGAAATCTTATAGGGAAAGACTTCACGCCGAGGCTGTTGAAATAACAAAGGCTGGGGCGAATGCGGTGAACAAGGTTGGATGGGGCGGATATCTCAACAATCTGGCGTTCGGTTTTGCAGCGGATTAGGATTAACGAACATCACACCTAATACGCACATGATTACGTAAGCAGTGTGCCGGCATACGCTGACCTGAACAATTAATAAACAATTAGGGATGAACACAGCAATTAGGAGTTGTGATCAATTATGTTGATCAATTATCTTGATCTCCCCTGTGTAGCTTAGTGAACTCAGGATTGGTCAAGAGAATACCATTTATACCTGAACACTGTTCGTACCGACAACCTTGGTCTGACGAAGCTTCTGTGTTCAGAAGCGAAACGTAACCAAAAACTTACTATAACCGATTCATTGCGAAACTCTATTTTCATGATTATGGACTCCCGATCAGTCTCGAATATACTCAAATAATTTGCTTACTCCTACGAGCCTCGAGTTCGCAAACTGGCCAGCGAGTTGGTACGAACAGCCGAGACGGAAGCGAAATGGTATAATCATCGCATCTACAACTTGAGATGCCAGCAGAATAGAATCATACCAAGGGACTTGGTGGTCAAACCACCGGATAATTCTCGCAATTCTCGGAAGGCTGCCGAAAACGCATCCAAAGTGTTCTTAAAACAAAGGATCCACAGGACCAATGAAAACCTGACAAACGCGCGATCGAAAGCCTCCAGTTTGAAGTTCGAATTGCGAAATGTGATATCTGAAGTGGATTTCTGCGAAATTTGTGGAAAACACGGCTAGGTTTTGGCTGCACAGACCGAGCACATTAAAGAAAGACAAGTACGTGTGTTCAGCACTTTATTAACTTCAAAAGATAAATGTACCTCTGCTAGTTCTTTTGATGACAGGGCTCGACAATATTCTAAGGTATTTAATTTATCAGATAGGCCGCTATCGCAAACCGAACAAAGGTTGTTGGAAAAGGGTTTAAACTTCTCGTTAAGTACAAAATTCCTAAAAGCTGAGGATGTTATTCCTTGCGTAGAATCGGCCCTCAACCAGCTACCTGAAAATCAGGCAGATGCGCTACGAAACGGTATATCTAGTATTATTAAAAAACAACAACCAGAAAGGATGAACCTTACTCGAGATGAACAACAAGCACTTCTTAAATTGCGAAAAGAAGAGGGAATAGTGATCAACTAAGGCAGATAAAGGCAAGGCAACTGTGATTCTTTCTAAAAGTGATTATAGAGATAAGGCAGAGTCACACCTTGCTGAAGGTCCGTATCAGGTTATTGACAACCTTAGAGCTACGACCATTATGAATAACCGTAAGAGGGTTGTTTCAAGATACCTGCGAGGAATTAAGGAAAACCTTGGTCAAAGATTATGGTTCATGCTCTACCCAAAATCTGCTCAGACACCCAGGTTCTATGGACTCCCGAAGATACATAAGGCAGGCATCCCCTTAAGGCCCATTGTAGACGGCATTGGATCCCCAACACACGAATTGGCTAAGCACCTTGCTCAGCTTTTGAAACCATTAGTTGGTAACACGAATTCTTTTATTAAGAACTCGTTTGATTTTGTTCGTCGCTCAAGTACCGTAACAATTGGGGAGGATGAGATGATGGTTAGTTTTGACGTAAGCTCCTTGTTCACGAATGTTGACACTACAAGCGCTTTAGAATTAGTGAGGAAATCACTCAACTCCGATAAGACCCTGAAGGATCGTACCAACTTGAGTGTACAACAAATCATCAACGGTGTAGCAATTTGTCTACATTTGAACCACTTCTTATTTAATGGACAGCTATACAAGCAAAACGATGGTTTAGCGATGGGCTCACCCATTTCTCCAGTGCTAGCGAATATGTACATGGAGCACTTCGAAGAGATAGCTTTGAGAAACGAAGCGTTAAAACCAAAAATATGGTGGCGCTATGTCGACGATACATTCGTCATCATAAAGCGAAACAGACTAGAAGCATTTCATAGTTATCTCAATAGTCTGAATCCAAAAATCCAGGTCACAAAGGAAACCGAGTCTACGGAAGGGACACTTCCGTTCTTGGACTGTCTCGCGCAAAAAGACAACGGCAAGATAAGAACAACGGTATATCGTAAGCCTATCGACACGGATGCCATTTTGAGATTCACATCTGCGCACCCTAAAAGGGTATTTCAGTCCATAGCAAAATCGCTATTCTACAAGGTTGACCGCCTCTGCAGCGATGATGCAGATAAGAGACGAGCTCATGAAGAAGTCAGTCGCCGACTTGCAAATCATGGGTACCCCAAGAGCTTAATTAAACGCCAATTGAACCGAGTTAAATATCCGCAACCGAAGACGGAAAAGGTTTGGCGAGCTACGGTATCTCTACCGTATGTCAAAAGCGCCTCCGAAGGAATAAGTCGACTCTTGAATAGCGCAGGTATTAGAGTAACATATAAGGCAGGTAGAACTCTCCGCTCCGTATTAATGCATCTCAAAGATAAGACTCCTTTAGGTTGTGCGACGAACTGCATCTACCAAATCAACTGCAAGGGTTGCGCGGGTGTTTACATTGGGCAAACGTCTAGAGAACTCTGCACTAGGTTAAACGAACACAGGAAACGAGTGGGAAAGCGACCCCGCAATCCCAGTGAATATCAATCACTGATTCGGGATTCGGCCCTAGCTGAACACGTGCTAGACACTGGACACAGCGTAGATCTTGATAACGTGAAAGTGATAAGACGGGGTGTGAAATCTTATAGGGAAAGACTTCACGCCGAGGCTGTTGAAATAACAAAGGCTGGGGCGAATGCGGTGAACAAGGTGGATGGGGCGGATATCTCAACAATCTGGCGTTCGGTTTTGCAGCGATTAGGATTAACGAACATCACACCTAATACGCACATGATTACGTAAGCAGTGTGTCGGCATACGCTGACCTGAACAATTAATAAACAATTAGGGATGAACACAGCAATTAGGAGTTGTGATCAATTATCTTGATCAATTATCTGATCTCCTGTGTAGCTTAGTGAACTCAGGATTGGTCAAGAGAATACCATTTATACCTGAACACTGTTCGTACCGACACCCTTGGTCTGACGAAGCTTCTGTGTTCAGAAGCGAAACGTTACCAAAAACTTACTATAACCGATTCATTGCAAACTCTATTTTCTTAATGTTGTTACAAATTCAAGAGCAATTAGAACGTACACCACAGTAACAATAGATCAATTCAACACCTTAGTGATACGGCTATTGGTTGCAAATAAACCGGTTCATGATGAACCATGACTAACGCTGTGATTGCACTGCGATCGTACGATCGGATACGTTTCATAAAGACCGGTGATGGTTCAATCTATGGTCAACACAGTTTCATTTAAAACGCAGTGGCAGAATGACTAGCTCCGTATTATTTCGAATCGATAATAACTCAATCTTGAGCGGTTGATGCCGATGAACTTTTGAACTAAAGTTGCAGCGAAACACAGATATCTCAGTGCACAATAATTTTATATTTTCGCGTCAGTAGAAATCGATATTGGCGAAAAAAGTCAAGAAACTAAACGAGCTCAATCGCTAAGTAAATATGACGTGCCACGTGTACGCTATATGTTCTAGTGTGCTTGGCATACTGGTTTACCATAATGCAGTTAGAGCTGGATGATTCACACAATACACTAACGGAAGCAGAGTGCTTCCATATTAAGGCGCATCTAACGTATCTGGAAAATATCGTGAATTGATTAACCATCAAATAATGAAGTGATTTATATAGCAGGATTGCAGAGGTTCTTTTGCATACTGCAACAGTTCTTCCTAGGCTGAATGGGTCATCTGTGCAGAATACAGAATGGTCGTATTTCAAAAGATCTATTAATTGGTAAGCATAGATCTATTATGAGTTCATGATGAACATCCATGATTGCAGGGCACCCAACAACACTAACAACAAATCATAGCTGAGTTGGAATAATTGGGTCGACCTTTGGGTAGTCGCCACTTGCTGTACAAAATTTTTTGCAAAAGACTATGAAAGCTCTTGATATTGACTGTATGGAATGAAATACACTCGCTCATGACCGCTCACGTTAGACACACAGGTTCGACGTGCCTTCACCATGCTGGAAAATAGCAGATAATCATCTTGGCCTGTAAACGTAGATTTTGCAATCAGGGTAAATTTGTGCGGATCAGCTGAGTACTGCTTTTCAATATGAACTTTTCGTGGGCGGAGGAATCAACATCTTATTTGCTGATGATGTACAACCGTGTTGGGCATTGACTTGATGAGGTCAACAACAATGATCTGCAAACAGAACAACAACAGAACAGAACTGGTTTTTAACACGAAACATGAAACACTAATTAATTAAAAACTATTATCACACATTTAATGGCTGTGAGTACACATCATCATTGCTGAAATAAAATTTTAATGGCAGATTTTTACGTAGCTCTTGACATTGAATTATTTTCGCTTGTGTCTCTGCATGGTGCTTTTGACCAGTCTGAAAGATATTTCGTGATCATCGATGGGGAACCAATCATACAAACAATTTTGTTCTAAGAGTTTGGTACTCGGAAGTTGATAAAAAATGTCATTTTATTGTACAGTATGGAAGACGTTTGTGGGCCTTGTTAAGGCTAATGTAGTCTTGAGTAATTAACCTCATTGCTTTCTCCTACTATAGAAATAAAATAAAATAAAATTGGAAATAATCCAGTGCAACGCCCCGACGAATGACTTTGAAGAGCAGAATGAGGATTTTTAAAACAGTCTGTCAACCGTCATATAAGACAGACCGAAGCGGATTTAAGGATTTATGTTTAAAAAATAATAATTTACAGCATCATAGGATGACGGTGTGAATGAAAATGTGAAAAATATTACAGTATTAAAGAAATAGAGAATAATAAATGTAAGACTCACGAATGATATTCGTTTGCATATGTAAGGCCAATGTCGGTTTAAACAACGCCAGGCAACAATAGTCAACCACATGTTTTGGTAGGGTATTCCAAAGAAATATAGCATGTACGGCTAACAGATGCCCCGACAATCAATACCGGAACACGGGATATAAACTGATGAGGTATGTCAGCGTGTTATGTTCCCATCAAACACATCAAGTAAGTATTTTACTAGATGTTCTTCGGTAGACACAGTTTAATAGGTCAGAATAATATTGCGTCTTAACCTCCTTTGGGTAAAGTCACATAGACCAGGACGTCGCAATCTTTCTGTGTACGGAACATTGCGGAGAACCATCACAAACTGTGTTGCTCTGTGATAGATTGTATCAAAGTGAGCAATATCTGTTTTACAACCAAGGAGCCCAGACCTCTAACGCAAACTCCGTCGTAGGGGAAGGTAAACGTTCATTATTCTTGGTAGCTTTACCGAACGACGATACCAAACATAATGATCTGTTGGCTTGTCGATATATAATCTGGCAGTACATCGTGCTCTTCAGGTTTCCATTAATAAATAGTCCAAGATCTTTTTCCAACGAGCTCCACGTCAGGTTTTCAGGTCTCAATCGATATATCCAAAGAACATTCTTACCATGCAGGCGCACCTTACGTTGTTCAACCCCACCTTCGCCGTCATTCCAGCTCTAATCTCACGATACGCAACATCGGATCCAAAACGAACTAGCATCTTTGCGTTTAACTCAGGTAAAATAGGCCTTGAAATTGACAGAGAGGATAGCGAGGTGTACAAGACCAACGCATCCACGACATCAATCAAATTCAAAGGCGAGGCGCTGGGTGAGGAGAACAGCTTCAACTATCTCGCCAACATCTTTGACAAGCTAGTATTACCAGGACGAGCAACGGTGGAGCATTATCAGCCTTTTATGCGCTGCAAAACATCTAGGGATCTGGAGAAATCAGCATTATTACAGAAAGCAAGCTCGTTAACACCTCAGTAAAGTCAATACTACGGTATGGATTACAGATAAGGAGAATCACAGTCATCACGATAAAGAACGTTTAGGTGTGCATCAACATCTTACTCAGGATGATCCTAAAGATTCGTTTGACCGACAAGATCAGCAGTGAACTATTGTGGCAACTAACGAAGCAGCAGCCCGTTTACAATGAATCAGAGAGGCTGGCAATGGAATGGCGACCATCTCCGCAAATCTGAAAAACACAACCTGACAATCCCTCACCTGTAACACCAAGCAGGAATGGAAGAGAATGCAGCTTAGAAATCATTGATGTTACATTTCTAAACCTATTTATATGCAGACAGCTATTGTTGGACCAATTTACCCGCTGTCCAATATGAATGTACATCAACAACTCATAATGAATTTGATGCTCAAAACTTTTCAGAATAAGAAAAAATCAGATTCGAGCGCCCACGCAACACTCTCAGTGATGAGCAGTACTCAGCTGATCCGCACAATTGTACCGTGATGGCACAATCTACGTTCTGAAGTCAAGATGATTATCTGCTCTTTGATAGCTTGGTAAAGCAGTTTTGATTATGTTTATCGGACGTGAGCGTTCATGGTCGAGTGCTCTCAGAATTACAGAATTACATATGGATTCCTGGTCAAATACTCAATGACCGCCCTCCGCTTAAACGCGGGAGGTTTCGGTTTCACACATGCATCAATTCGCATTCGAAAACCGTTGGTTCTACAATGAAATCTATGACAGTAGTGTTTCCTTAAAGTAACATTGTTTAACATTGTTTAGTTTCTTGCTATTTTTTACTCTTATCATGATCCTATTGCCCTTACTTGTGTGTGTGATAAGAATACACGCAAAGAACATTGTTCAACGTTGTACACTGTTACTAGTAATAAACGCGACCATATTGTCTACAGATGATTACCGCGAACTGCATATAACCGTTGAAATTCATCTCGCTCAAACCTGGTTGCCCCGTGATCTCCTTATACCTTCGGTTTTCACTGCCCATCTTGGCGTTGAATTCACCATTTACAATAACGACGTCTCCATTTGTTCTGTCTAATATGAAGGTTGACAGTGTGTTGTAAAAATCCTCCTTTTTCTCTTCACAGTCATTCGTACGGGCGCATCACTGGATTATTTCCAATTTTATCCTTTCGTTCTTTCTATAGAATAAATATTTCGTGATTTGTGCACCTTTACCCGATGAGCGCTCTCTGGGCTGAATTGGAAATCATTTTTGTCACTTCCTGGGTGAGTGCGGCATCTTTCTGCTCGTGACCCGAGTACAAGAGTGAGTTACGGAAGCCAATCGCCAGTCTGTGATTCCTAAGACGGTGAGGTTATATTTCCTCATATCTGCGATCACTTGCATTGTCCTTACAGTCTCATACATGGTCAAGACGTCCATGTGGCGATGGTAGTGGTAGTCATAGTGGAGACGCTTGTCATCGGTCTGACGGCTTTCTGGTGACTCTGGCTTTCACCGTCCAACGTGCACAAGAGATGCTCAAATCAAAGAACTAGCTATTATTCACGCAACAAGTGAGCTCTTATCTGAGGCACCATAGATACCTTCACGCAAATTATCCTAATAATTTTGACCAGGAATTGCCGAAGAGAATTCGATTATAACTACAAATTGCTCGACTGGAATATGGCAGTGAACGTTTCCTCGAGTTTAACTAGTGAAGACTGCATTAGCCTTGAATAGAAGCAAAATGCTTCCGTAATGTGAAGGTTAGTCACTGTACACTGAAATGACATTTTCCTTCCACTTCCGAGTATCAACCTCTTAAAACAAATTAGTTCGTATGATTGGTTCCCCATCATTTAGAAATCGTTGATCACGAACAAATCTTTCGAACTGGTCAAAAGCACAATGCAGACACACAAATGGAAATATTTCGATATCAATAGCTTCGTAAAACATCTGTCATTAGAATGTTATTTCAGAAACCGGGTGTGATACCTTCTTTAATTAACCGAAGTTTCATGTCTCGAGATTTCAGATGAATTGTTCAGAAGCTTGAAGTTTCTTGCTGTTTGCAATTATTAGGAGGCGAGAGTGGCATCAGGAACTGCATGCATTATCCAACAAGTTCATACAACAAGTTCCGCGTCCAAACAATTTCTAAGCAAGCGTGTCGCGCAGAAAATGAACGCAAATTATGATTTTTGTTCAACAAGTGTCTTACTTGTAAGGAGCTTCATATTATAGGCCTCGTTCAAATAGCCACGAATCGCTCGATTATATTTTTCGATTTGTTATTCCTAGCGACGCTCTCCAAAATTTGATGAATAACAAAAGCCATGCTCGCTGCTAATCGGTAATATTTGTTAGGATTCAGTGATTGGAGAGAGTTTTTGCAAACTAGAAAAGTGACCTATGAACGCTGCTTCAATTAACATTATAATTACTGCAATCATTTGAAAATGCGTATGGCTTTCAACTGGCTTGCCTTTTTTGAAACGCGTTTTATTATACATCGAATTGTATTCCATGAACATTTGAACATAAAAAGCAGAATTGTCCTCGAGTATAGAGTTCACATCACCTTGTGCGCAAACGGTTTGCATCTAGCTAACAATGGTGCAAATGGTGTACGATTTTTTGATCGAAATTTGTGGTAAATTACATACACCTCAAGCTTTAATTCCAATATAATGGGTTATTTTCCTCATAATTGAATGCGCAAACGTACCCTTTATTGGTCCCTTTGTGCATTGGTATAAGCTATCTGCACCTGAAACTGTCATAGATATAACCGAATCAACAGTCTATCCGGATTTCGCAGTTTCTTTAATGTCTCACACCCAAGATTTGGTAAACATGATGTTTCATTTCTGAGCCTCTTTAGATGCGGAGCAGTGTTGTTGGCCTCCGCTAGCCGATTTCCAGCATGGATATACATCACCAGCACATATGTATGTGATGCTCCATAGCGTATCAGAATACTAAAGAATCGAATTCGTGTGAAGAAATTGCTCACGCAACGCTCATTGTGATAAGCAGTACTCAGCGGATCGGCACATTTTCCCGTGGATTCGATAATCTACGTTCAGAAACCATGAGGAGAATCTTCAATTTAACAGCTTGGTGAAGGTCGTCTGATCTTGTGTTTCCGACGTAAGCGGCCATGAGCGAGTGCTTTCGATTACGCACTGTCAATATGAAGAGCTTTAGTATTTTTCTGCAAACGTTTGTTTACTGTAATTTACGATTACCCAATGCTTGAGCGAATGAATCAAACTCACCATAGATTTGTTGTTATTGTTGTTGTTTGCCCTGCCGATCATGAATGTCCATCATAATAGATTGATGCTTAGCAATAAGTACATCTTCTGGAATCCGACCTTTCTTTTTCTGCACAGATGACCCATCCAAATCAGGAGGCAATGTTACAGTGGGATGAAAAACCTCTGCAAACCTGCTATAAAAATCGCTTCAGCGTTTGATAGGATATTAATCCACAATATTTTCAAAATACGCTAGATGCGCATCAATATGGAAGCACTCAGCTTTCGTTATTGAATAGCGTGAATAATCCAGCTCTAACTGCATTATGGTAAACCAGTAAGCCTAGCACACATAGAACATATAGCGTACACGTGGCACATCATATTTACTTAGTTTCTTGACTTGTTTCGCCAATATTGATTTCTACAGACGCGAAAAGTTAAAACTGAGCGTTTGTCAGGTTTTCATTGGTCCTGTGGAATTATCGTTTTCGGCAGCCTTCCGTTGCGAGAATGGAGGTTTGACCACCAAGTCCCTTGGTATGATTCTATTCTGCTGGCATCTCAAGTTGTAGATGCGATGATTATACCATTTCGCTTCCGTCTCGGCTGTTCGTACCAACTCGCTGGCCAGTTTGCGAACTCGAGGCTCGTAGGAGGCAGCAAAGTATTTGAATATATTCGAGACCGATCGGGAGTCCATAATCATGGAAATAGAGTTTGCAATGAATCGGTTTTAGTAAGTTTTTGGTAACGTTTCGCTTCTGAACACAAAAGCTTCGTCAGACCAAGGGTGTCGGTAAGAACAGTGTTCAGGTATAAATGGTATTCTCTTGACCAATCCAGAGTTCACTAAGCTACACAGGGGAGATCAAAATAATTGATCAAGATAATTGATCACAACTCCTGATTGCTGTGCTCATCTCTAATTGTTTATTAATTGTTCAGGTCAGCGTATGCCGACACACTGCTTACGTAATCATGTACGTATTAGGTGTGATGTTCGTTAATCCTAATCCGCTGCCAAACCGAACGCCAGATTGTTGAGATATCCGCCCCATCCACCTTGTTCACCGCATTCGCCCCAGCCTTTGTTATTTTAACAGCCTCGGCGTGAAGTCTTTCCCTATAAGATTTCACAGCCCGTCTTATCACTTTCACGTTATCAAGATGTACGCTGTGTCCAGTGTCTAGCACGTGTTCAGCTAGGGCCGAATCCCGAATCAGTGATTGATATTCACTGGGATTGCGGGGTCGCTTTCCCACTCGTAAGTTCAGCACTTTATTACCTCTGGTAGTTCTTTTGATGACAGGGCTCGCCAATATTCTAAGGTATTTAATTTATCAGATAGGCCGCTATCGCAAACCGAACAAAGATTGTTGGAAAAGGGTTTAAACTTCTCGTTAAGTACAAAATTCCTTAAAGCTGAGGATGTTATTCCTTGCGTAGAATCCGCCATCAACCAGCTACCTGAAAATCAGGCAGATGCGCTACGAAACGGTATATCTAGTATTATTAAAAAACAACAACCAGAAAGGATGAACCTTACTCGAGATGAACAACAAGCACTTCTTAAATTGCGAAAAGAAGAGGGAATAGTGATCACTAAGGCAGATAAAGGCAAGGCAACTGTGATTTTTTCTAAAAGTGATTATAGAGATAAGGCAGAGTCACACCTTGCTGAAGGTCCGTATCAGGTTATTGACAACCTTAGAGCTACGACCATTATGAATCACCGTAAGAGGGTTGTTTTAAGATACCTGCGAGGAATTAAGGAAAACCTTGGTCAAAGATTATGGTTCATGCTCTACCCAAAATCTGCTCAGACACCCAGGTTCTATGAACTCCCGAAGATACATAAGGCAGGCATTCCCTTAAGGCCCATTGTAGACGGCATTGGAGCCCCAACACACGAATTGGCTAAGCACCTTGCTCAGCTTTTGAAACCGTTAGTTGGTAAGACGAATTCTTTTATTAAGAACTCGTTTGATTTTGTTCGTCGCTTGAGTGCCGTAACAATTGGGGAGGATGAGATGATGGTCAGTTTTGACGTAAGCTCCTTGTTCACGAATGTTGACACTACAAGCGCTTTAGAATTAGTGAGGAAATCACTCAACTCCGATAAGACCCTGAAGGATCGTACCAACTTGAGTGTACAACAAATCATCAACGGTGTAGCAATTTGTCTAAATATGAAACACTTCTTATTTAATGGACAGCTATACAAGCAAAACGATGGTTTAGCGATGGGCTCACCCATTTCTCCAGTGCTAGCGAATATGTACATGGAGCACTTTGAAGAGATAGCTTTGAGAAACGAAGCGTTGAAACCAAAAATATGGTGACGCTATGTCGACGATACATTCGTCATCATAAAGCGAAACAGACTAGAAGCATTTCATAGTTATCTCAATTGTTTGAATCCAAAAATCCAGGTCACAAAGGAAACCGAGTCTACGGAAGGGACACTTCCGTTCTTGGACTGTCTCGCGCAAAAAGACAACGGCAAGATAAGAACAACGGTATACCGTAAGCCTATCGACACGGATGCCATTTTGAGATTCACATCTGCGCACCCTAAAAGGGTATTCCAGTCCATAACAAAATCGCTATTCTACAAGGTTGACCGCCTCTGCAGCGTTGAGGCAGATAAGAGACGAGCTCATGAAGAAGTCAGTCGCCGACTTGCAAATCATGGGTACCCCAAGAGCTTAATTAAACGCCAATTGAACCGAGTTAAATATCCGCAACCGAAGACGGAAAAGGTTTGGCGAGCTACGGTATCTCTACCGTATGTCAAAAGCGCCTCCGAAGGAATAAGTCGACTCTTGAATAGCGCAGGTATCAGAGTAACATATAAGGCAGGTAGAAATCTCCGCTCCGTATTAATGCATCTCAAAGGTAAGACTCCTTTAGGTTGTGCGACGAACTGCATCTATCAAATCAACTGCAAGGGTTGCGCGGGTGTTTACATTGGGCAAACGTCTAGAGAACTCTTCACTAGGTTAAACGAACACAGGAAACGAGTGGGAAAGCGACCCCGCAATCCCAGTGAATATCAATCACTGATTCGGTATTCGGCCCTAGCTGAACACGTGCTAGACACTGGACACAGCGTAGATCTTGATAACGTGAAAGTGATAAGACGGGGTGTGAAATCTTATAGGGAAAGACTTCACGCCGAGGCTGTTTAAATAACAAAGGCTGGGGCGAATGCGGTGAACAAGGTGGATGGGGCGGATATCTCAACAATCTGGCGTTCGGTTTTGCAGCGGATTAGGATTAACGAACATCACACCTAATACGCACATGATTACGTAAGCAGTGTGTCGGCATACGCTGACCTGAACAATTAATAAACAATTAGTGATGAACACAGCAATTAGGTGTGACCAATTATCTTGATCTCCCCTGTGTTGCTTAGTGAACTCAGGATTGGTCAAGAGAATGCCATTTATACCTGAACACTGTTCGTACCGACACCCTTGGTCTGACGAAGCTTCTGTGTTCAGAAGCGAAACGTTACCAAAAACTTACTATAACCGATTCATTGCAAACTCTATTTTAATGATTATGGACTCCCGATCGGTCTCGAATATTTTCTAATACTTTGCTGCCTCCTACGAGCCTCGAGTTCGCAAACTGGCCAGCGAGTTGGTACGAACAGCCGAGACGGAAGCGAAATGGTATAATCATCGCATCTACAACATGAGATGTCAGCAGAATAGAATCATACCAAGGGACTTGGTCGTCAAACCTCTGGATAATTCTCGCAATTCTCGGAAGGCTGCCGAAAACGCATCCAAAGTGTTCTTAAAACAAAGGATCCACAGGATCAATGAAAACCTGACAAACGCGCGATCGAAAGCCTCCAGTTTGAAGTCCGAATTGCGAAATGTGTTATCTGAAGTGGATTTCTGCAAAATTTGTGGAAAACACGCCGAGGTTTTGGCTGCACAGACCGAGCACATTAAAGAAAGACAAGTACGTAAGTTCAGCACTTTATTAAATTTAAAAGATAAATGTTCCTCTGCTAGTTCTTTTGATGACAGGGCTCGACAATATTCTAAAGTATTTAATTTATCAGATAGGCCGCTATCGCAAACCGAACAAAGATTGTTGGAAAAGGGTTTAAACTTCTCGTTAAGTACAAAATTCATAAAAGCTGAGGATGTTATTCCTTGCGTAGAATCCGCCCTCAACCAGCTACCTGAAAATCAGGCAGATGCGCTACGAAACGGTATATCTAGTATTATTAAAAAACAACAACCAGAAAGGATGAACCTTACTCCAAATGAACAACAAGCACTTCTTAAATTGCGAAAAGAAGAGGGAATAGTGATCACTAAGGCAGATAAAGGCAAGGCAACTGTGATTCTTTCTAAAAGTGATTATAGAGATAAGGCAGAGTCACACCTTGCTGAAGGTCCGTATCAGGTTATTGACAACCTTAGAGCTACGACCATTATGAATAACCGCAAGAGGGTTGTTTCAAGATACCTGCGAGGAATTAAGGAAAACTTTGGTTAAAGATTATGGTTCATGCTCTACCCTAAATCTGCTCAGACACCCAGGTTCTATGGACTTCCGAAGATACATAAGGTAGGCATCCCCTTAAGGCCCATTGTAGACGGCATTGGATCCCCAACACACGTATTGGCTAAGCACCTTGCTCAGCTTTTGAAACCATTAGTTGGTAACACGAATTCTCTTATTAAGAACTCGTTTGATTTCGTTCATCGCTTGAGTACCGTAACAATTGGGGAGGATGAGATGATGGTTAGTTTTGACGTAAGCTCCTTGTTCACGAATGTTGAGACTACAAGCGCTTTAGAATTAGTGAGGAAATCACTCAACTCCGATATGACCCTGAGGGATCGTACCAACTTGAGTGTTCAACAAATCATCAACGATGTAGCAATTTGTCTAAATATGAACCACTTCTTATTTAATGGACAGCTATACAAGCAAAACGATGGTTTAGCGATGGGCTCATCCATTTCTCCAGTGCTAGCGAATATGTACATGGAGCACTTCGAAGAAATAGCTTTGAGAAACGAAGCGTTAAAACCAAAAATATGGTGGCGCTATGTCGACGATACATTCGTCATCATAAAGCGAAACAGACTAGAAGCAGTTCATAGTTATCTCAATAGTTTGAATCCAAAAATCCAGGTCACAAAGGAAACCGAGTCTACGGAAGGGACACTTCCGTTCTTGGACTGTCTCGCGCAAAAAGACAACGGCAAGATAAGAACAACGGTATACCGTAAGCCTATCGACACGGATGCCATTTTGAGATTCACATCTGCGCACCCTAAAAGGGTATTCCAGTCCATAACAAAATCGCTATTCTACAAGGTTGACCGCCTCTGCAGCGATGATGCAGATACGAGACGAGCTCATGAAGAAGTCAGTCGCCGACTTGCAAATCATTGGTACCCCAAGAGCTTAACTAAACGCCAATTGAACCGAGTTAAATATCCGCAACCGAAGACGGAAAAGGTTTGGCGAGCTACGGTATCTCTACCGTATGTCAAAAGCGCCTCCGAAGGAATAAGTCGACTCTTGAATAGCGCAGGTATTAGAGTAACATTTAAGGCAGGTAGAACTCTCCGCTCCGTATTAATGCATCTCAAAGATAAGAATCCTTTAGGTTGTGCAACGAACTGCATCTACCAAATCAACTGCAAGGGTTGCACGGGTCTTTATATTGGGCAAACGTCTAGAGAACTCTGCACTAGGTTAAACGTACACAGGAAACGAGTGGGTAAGCGACCCCGCAATCCCAGTGAATATCAATCACTGATTCGGTATTCGGCCCTAGCTGAACACGTGCTAGACACTGGACACAGCGTAGATCTTGATAACGTGAAAGTGATAAGACGGGCTGTGAAATCTTATAGGGAAAGACTTCACGCCGAGGCTGTTGAAATAACAAAGGCTGGGGCGAATGCGGTGAACAAGGTGGATAGGGCGGATATCTCAACAATCTGGCGTTCGGTCTTGCTGCGGATTAGGATTAACGAACATCACACCTAATACGCACATGATTACGTAAGCAGTGTGTCGGCATACGCTGACCTGAACAATTAATAAACAATTAGGGATGAACACAGCAATTAGGAGGTGTGATCAATTATCTTGATCTCCCTTGTGTAGCTTAGTGAACTCAGTATTCGTCAAGAGAATGCCATTTATACCTGAACACTGTTCGTACCGACACCCTTGATCTGACGAAGCTTCTGTGTTTAGAAGTGAAACGTTACCAAAAACTTACTATAACCGATTCATTGCAAACTCTATTTTCATGATTATGTACTCCCGATCGGTCTCGAATATAATCAAATAATTAGGTAACGTTTTTTCATTTTTTTCATCACGACCATACGAGTTCGGCCATAGCCCTGCTGAAAAACGTAATCTTATGAGGTGTCGGTCCTCCTTCTTTATATTTTTACAAAAAATGAACTCGAAAAGTGTCCACAACAACGACATTAGAAATATGAAGAGAACAAGCAATGCCACGCAATTGCTTGGCGTCGTGCTTCACAGTTTCCCGAAACAATGCTCAAGAAGTATTATGATACACCAAATAGAACTATAATTTTTGATACCGTTTTTCCCTGGCGTTCAATCTAGTCTTCGTTTCCAACCATTACACATCGGCTATTGTGCGGCAATTTGAGTCGGGATCTTTCTTGAGTATGTACGCATTCGTTTTGTCCGTATGTTGGATCTCGTGATGCGGTCAAACATGTTAGTCGCCTGAAGTGGGTTGTTCAGTTGAGTGGTGGCCGTTTTGTCGACAGGTAGATGTGGCTGCTTTATGGTTCGTGATTTAGTCATTTAACAAATAATGCACTATAACTCGTTAACCATACAAGGTAGAATACTGAAACAAGTAGAAATATTCGTACCTCGACCTGATCTTTGTAATGATAGCAAAGACCGTAGAATAGTTAGCGATGGGAAAAGGTTTGCACGCGTGAGCCAACTGAGATATTCACGCAGATATGGCAAATTCGCTGTTAATACGTTGACATGAGCAAAACGAATAAATTCCGATCGATATGATTGAAAGTAGCTCAGAACCAGACCACGTACCGAACCTTATGGGACACCATTAGTGGCTTCGATTTCCCTAGACATCACACAAACGATATGTACAGTTGCCTTGCGATCAATAATGTAAACACAGCCAGGTAAAAAGGCACACATGAATACCGACATCGTGCAACTTGCTTAGGAGAATAGAAAGGTCCGCGTGAGTGAAAGGCCTTTGATATGTTCATGTAACACGCTTACACGCAACCAACCTCATACACGGCCTACGTCTAGGCATCCATTGTCTGCAGTTGGTTAGTCAAGGAAGAACGAGACTTCCGAAATCCATGTTGCTTTCTAGACAACAAATTTCGAGTTTCAAGATAATTCACAATACTTTCCCACACAATTCGCTTCATAACTTCGAGAGAACTGGACGGGGTGGTAATTTACTCGGTCAGAACGGGTTCCACCTTTGTAGATGGGTGGTATGATTCCTCCATTCCAATCAGTCGGTAAAAAACCCTTCCTTAAATAGTGATTGATAAATGGGTTCCAAATCGAATGCCCATAAACGTTATGATTGCAATGATTCCGTCAGCTCCCTGATTCCGTCAGCTCCCGGGAATTGTTGGTGCAAAGGTGGTGCTGAACCATTTTCAGAATTGATGAATATATTGCATATACTCTCCGGCACAATTAATGCTTACGATGGTTGTAATGCTTCCTTGGGGATAAAAACTCTTGAATAAAATCGGGCAAACTCGTTAGCGGTTTCCAGCACAGAATCAGTTGGTCCGTTTTCAATCATTACCGGAAAAACACCGGGTTTCAGCTTCGTAGTTTTGTTAACGGTTCGATCATGCAGTTTGGGATTTCCCTGCGTTGTTGCTGCCGCTGGAGCTGGTGATATTTTTCATCATCCCAGATGATATTTGTGACTTTATTCCGCAATACGCGAAGGTTTGCACAGGCCAATTCTCTTATGGCGACCCTGTAAATTGCCCATGCCAAATTTCGCTTTGTTAACGATTTTCTAGTGCGACTGCGAATTATGATGTAGGGTTCTTTGCTATTATGTTTCTGGACATAGTTAGCATTTAGATTTATCATGATGGTGAAATAATCTGTGAGGTTTTTATCAATACGAGTCGGGATATTATTATTATATTATGTCCATCAAACCAATGTAATCCACTTTTCTATTTCCCTTTGTTTGTTTGACAATTCTACTGGCGTTGCACACGTATCGAAAGAGCAGAACGACGTGGTCACATCAAACTGGCGGAGGGCGATGCTTAACATCTTCAACGGCCGTTGCTTCTAAGGTTAATACTGGGTCTAGAAACGATGTCTGTTGCAAATTTCGTTGTCGTGCATAATCGAAAACATGATTATACAAGGTGATGTAATCGAACAGTTAGCGAAATTGTATTCAGGTGATCTACTCTGTTATATAGTTGAGGCAGATGGAAGTCTCCCATAATCAATAATTT
This sequence comes from Atriophallophorus winterbourni, assembly GCA_013407085.1. Lineage (NCBI taxonomy): Eukaryota > Metazoa > Platyhelminthes > Trematoda > Plagiorchiida > Microphallidae > Atriophallophorus > Atriophallophorus winterbourni. Next base: position 21,715 of record JACCGJ010012231.1, read on the forward strand.
CGAATTGCGCTCGTTTCCGACGTACTCCATTGCTTCCGAGTGTCTTTCGTTATGCGCATTCTATGATGATGTTGAACTGTAAACTACTCCAACGATGCAACCGTCGCGTGATTCGAGCTTCAACCTACACGATATACTTTCTTCCAGATCGATATCAGTGTCTATAACTACCGTACTATATAAACGTTCGTGGTGATGAACAGCTACTCCACCACCTATTTTTACGCGGTCTCCCCGAAACAGGGTCATGATGGGAATATATAGATCACAATCGCTCATGTGCTGTTAAAACCATGTCTCACTTATTGCAATGACGTCGAGTGAGTGCTGAATACAGAGATTAATCAGTTCAGTTAGTTTGTTTCCCGGGAATTGTGCGTTTGTTGATTGGGAATCGGTTTTCGTTCCCTCATACATGGATGGAGCTGAAAGCTGGTCTATTTATTCGGCCCTTCATGTATAACGAACCTTCTCATGGCGCGGCAAATTTAACCTGTCTGAGTGGATACTGCGAATCCAATGATGTTATATCCATTGTTATCAACAAAGCTCCACAAACGTTTACTATCCAAAACTGAGCTGGTTTATATAGCCGGATTAGTACTCAAGTCGATCAAAGATTTCGTCAGCGGAAGAGTTAATTGTTTCCAGAGAAATGCGATCCAGTTCAAAATAAAATTGACGACATCTCGCATTCCACAATGTTCGGTACTCGGACGACTTGTGTTCTGAAGTGTTTACAAGCGAAATTGAATCAAGATTCAATATATAAGAATTTATGTCATAAAAATGCTTGTAGCCGACAAAACACCATATGATATTACCATAAGGACAATAAATATACACTCAAATCTCAGTACTATGCCACCCGCTGGGACCGAGCAAGAGTAACATAGTAGCGAGAGTGGCATAGTAACGAGGTTTTGTAAAAACGGTTTTATTTTCTCAAGTCCATCATTTATTTGCTCAATCGATCAGTCCAAAGCTCTCAGAAATCGTCGGCTGACGCATCTTCTTTCGTCGGATCTCGTTCATCTCGTTGTTTAGCCGATCACACGCTCGCATCAGTATCGTTCAGGTTGAAGACTTCAGCTGCAGGGAACTGCCTGAGTAAGGGCCGAAGAACCTGCTGCTGCCAATCAATAAAAGAATGGTAATCTACCGCTCCAGCTTGGCCCTGCACTGTCTTGAACGTGATGCCATTGCGCTTTTTGAAGCTGTCTAACCAACCGTCGCTTGCCATGAAGTCTGAGATGTGCATCAGCTCGGCCAGTTTTATCGCCTTTTCCTTGACCAGATCGCCACTGGCAGGCAAATTTAGTCCTCTTGCTTGCTACAGCCACATCAGCACTCCCTCCTCAAACTTCGGGTCGTGAGGCTGCGTAAGCTTTATGCGCTTCGATGGAACTCCAGCTTTGATTGCAGCTTCAATTGCATCGTTCTCGCTGAGAATACCCTTCACGGTGGTTCTCTTAACTTTGACGCCCCATTTGTTAATACGATCTGCTTTACAAATGCTTATCTATGACGCCGTTAAGTTTAAAGAAAGAAAAGAACTACATCAGACAAACTGGCCACATAAGACTACATGAACACGATGCAACGTCATTAATTTCAATAGATGCAGATCAATTCGGATAGCTATTCGATTGAGAAAACGCGAAGATTTTAGCCTTAGAAGGCAACCAACGAAGGCAATAATTCGTCGAAGCATAGGTCACAGCAACGACATCAATTAACCATTACCCCCAATTGGCTACAATCTATGGACTAATGAAAGCTCGATGGACACAAATGCAACATGTGAACTACACCAACCACCGGGAGTGATGGCGAACGGACAGACGGGACTCATAATAATCAGTGAATACCAAGCCACATGTCTTGTGATTCGGCCGGTTATTTGTACCAACCTTATCCAACAGTGGTATACGACTGCAACATGTTTCAATTTCATTGATGTTGCCTCACATATCTTAAATTTTCATCATAACAAAAATGATAGATGTTGAATACTTAAAATCTACTTACAGGAAATGATGTTATCGTTTTTTACAACGAACCTCGCGTCTACAGTGAACTGTCAACTGAAACCATTGAGTGCAAATTTTCTTATGCCGGATCAGCTAGGTATGGAGTATCATAAACAATTTTCAATCTGTAATGGCTAATGAGATTTTCGAGATCATTATACGAATCTATAAAATCACAAAACACAGTTTAAAAAGCAATTAATGTAAACACAATGATGTTTGTGTTTGAAGAGAGTAGAGTTGAAATGTTGCTCGTTTCCGTACAGTATATTGAAATCTGTTTTGATCCATGATTAAATGATTGAGGTTTCTGTTTGACAATGCAAACAGCTCCACAATGATCAAAGAAGAAATTCCAAAATGTAGAGCAATATAATATCAACACATTTTGGTTTGCGGATAGGTTAAATAAGCTTTTGTGGTAGTGAGAAAAATGAATTATTGAAGGATTGATTGGTGTCCATATATTGTTACCGATTATTCATTTATCATTCTGTATTTGAAAATCCCTATGCCTCGTTCGTTGAATCTATTCTTACTGTCTCCAAGGAATGACGACTAACGACATGATTTCGGCTGTAATGTGTGAAACATGTGATGTGAGTACCACACAAAACTGGGGAAAATTAGTCTGTTGTAAACATGAGGTAATAAGTTCACCAAACACACGTGTTTGCGTGAGACTTCCTTGGTGTGATCAAATTTGCATTTCAAAGTTTGTGAATGTTTGATATCTGTCACAATATAATGACACTGATACAAAAATCTCTATTGAGAAGAGTTCCGTTGATAGGAAACACAGCCTAATCACCCAATGACTCTTCACTCCAATGTTTGACGCATTTACAAAAACTGAAATTTTATGGCAATTTTGCATGTGTGAATGTACAAGAGGGTTTAGCACATGTTGCGCATGAGCTGCTATGAATTCACTTTTATTTCTCGTTAAGTCACAATTCAAAATCGTTTCTATAATAACTCAAATTTTGTCAACCCCTTTTCGACGAAACTTATATACTGTGGGGGAATTGTAACGCGATATTGGGTTAAAGCATTCGAGGATAAGTGAGTACACTGACTTTCCGTGTATTAGGTTGTTGGCAAAATATGTTGCAACATTTACCCAAATTTGCTGACGTTAGTTGCTCTATTCGCACCCAGTGATCTGCTGCACCACGATTCTTTATTAAGGTAATGATTTCCAACTACTACTAATTTTATCGACGAATCTCGTCAATTGGTTTTATGCGAACGAGACAGGGGACAAACATTTGAATATAGACAAATCACATAATTACAATATTGTCCTGAACACGACTGTACCGTGTTGCACTTTATTGCGATTCGTCTAGCGATTTCGTGCCAACCGTTTGAATCCAAGCGCTCACAACGACGTCTTCGTTTGACCAGCCTGAACATATTGGTTATGGTATGAGATCTGTGGATTTTAGTCATCCCTCCCAATCATATATAGGTGTCCATATGAAACCCATCGCAAACGGCCTCGCTTTTGACGTCATCGGTCATTTTGACGGTAACTGTTCTCGAGTTATGAATCAGTTACGTGGTCCGTATATGCCGAACTTTCCTGATAACACCAACAGCTAATGCACTTCACATTTGCAACATGTCCATGTCGAACAAAGGTCATGAACGGCAATGCAAAAAAAATCATTTTTTGCCAATAAAATGGCTTATTGGACACGACATTTCTGTAAACCATTTTAATTTAATCAGGGAGTTGTTTACATATGAATAAAGGACATCAGAGGAACGTTAAAATGTAATGAGATAATTTAAGATCTCCAGTCATATTCATATCCAAAACAGCTTTGAATTCATCAACAGCGGTATCACGCATTGGGATGGCGCTAGACGCAATATACAGGCTGCACGATTTTTCTTTAAATGCAGCTGATGTTCAATTTTTAATACGAAATTGTATATGAAATAGACGTTTTTCAAAAATAAAAAATGTACAGTCATGAAACCGAAAGCGACTGTGGTTCACAAGTTGAAATCAAGTGTACATATAATTTATGTCTCTTTTGATAGTGATCTCACCGTGTCCTGGACATTGAATAATGCCCACTGGACAAGAACGAATGTTGAATCCTCGCATTTTGGCGACGAATCTTTCACACCACCAAAGTTCACATACTCCATTGCAATCAGACCGTCCATCGATGTAGGAGAGTATGTCTGCATTGTTCAAGGACCGTTTGGTAAAGCAGTTTCAAATGCTACAGTCTTGAGACATGTCGGTAAGTAAACAGACGAAAATGCATATATTTTAAACTTGAATGATATTTTCACATGAATACCTAAATTTTATTGAGATTTACAGGATATAATGGATTATTGTTTGTAAGACTATATATTCGCTAAATAATATCAGCCCCTAAAAACACTAACAAGGTACCAAGGGAGTAAGTAAACGTCTGGTAGACTATTCAGTGGAAAATAAATGGACTGTGCTCAGGGTTTGCTTATTACGAATTTGTTAATCTGTAAGAATGTAGAAGACAATTGAATTGGACAAAAATCTGAACGGAAATTTCGTGTTCATAATCTTTCATGATAAACGAAACCCACGACAAGCTTGATGCATCGCCTGCTTATAAACTAGGAACGAATAAAGTCTTGTGTCTAGACGAAAAACCAGGCTGGCTGTGAAGACAATTATTATGCTATATATCACGTTCGTAGTAAACGATTTATTGTACTGCATTGCAACGTGGACTATCCAGGTAAGACACGAATCGAAACTGAATGCTTCCCATCTACGAAGCATCTGGCGTATCTTGAACACATCTTTGATGGACAAAATAACGAATGTTTAATTTTATTCTAAAGCTGGTCTACAGAGAATGTTCACCTTAATACGACTGTGCCGAGTATGCTGGCCGGGTTTTGTTCACAGAAATTATAATGTTCGCTTAATTTGGAGTCACTCCTTAAAGACTGGTGAATAGCATGTAAATCAGGTGCAATCGTGAACTACCTATCGCTGTGAGCGCATTGATGGAGATTTTCACTCCTGAATCGGACTGTTTAGTCATTCTCAAAGCTGTGGAACATGGAAACATGGTAAACGCTAGAGTTGGATGGAGCTGATTTAGTATTCAAAGGCTTCGCTGTCATGTTAACTGCATAGAAGTTTATTCGTTGTATTCAAACGCTCGTGCACGAGGATACTGTTTGTCTTACGAACTGATTATCCGGTATGTATTGCCGCCGTTCATTAACTCATTAGCCGAAATGCGCTCTCATCCACTAAGATCCCTTGGAAAATATTGCATTTGTTTAGCCTCTGATTTCGAACTACAGTCAAGTGACGAAACAGACAATTGAACACGTGTCTTTATATTGTCAACCCCCGACGTTATTCGAATCCTGGAACGTGAGTCTTCTACGACCGACATTTATCCTACATCAAATCGATGTGTTTAAGTTGACTTACCTCAAGTAATCAATTATGTTGGATAGTTTACCCGCGGAGCTAGCCGCATACATGTAAAAGTAAATGAAAAGTACCATTAGCAATGTGATCTACATGCCTCTTATCATCTTGAACTTATAAACCAATGTTGAAGAATGAAGACATCAATGAATAATTCTAGAACGACGAAATTTATTTGATCATACGTACATATGTTACACGTTTAATATGGCGTGGTATAATTTTTTTCATTGTTACATATGTTGATTTGCACTTTATGATGTAATCAGAAAAACTTGCGACCATCGACCTCGATTTGTTCACAGTCGAGTAACAGGTATAACGCCTCCGTTTCTAAGTTCTAAATACCGCCTGAATAATAGCGAAACAACTCGAGCTATTTGTAAAGAACAAAGGTACACATATGCATGCATCATCATCGCTAACACGCGATAAGAGTGTTGTATCTGTTTGCAGAGTGCAATTAAGACCTGCATGTCTTCAAAGAGTAGAAGATTGGTAAACAATTTTGTCTTTGCAAGCCACTGTTAGGTAAGGCTTGCGCGAAAAATATGTTTAATTAGTAGTAACCATTCACGTGCACAAATATTTGTGCATAAATATAGTAGTAATATTTAGAGCCATAACCATGAACAATGATTCTTATTTGCCTTTCGTTTCCATCAGACACCCCACGGTCAGTTTTGCGTTGTTTGCACTCATCAGCTTAGAACAGTAGCGTCGTGATCTGCATACTTTTAAACAATGCAACGAGTTGTACTTGTTAGGCAACCTGACCGAACATTGACATACAAGCGTAACTGATCTGCGACTAACTTTAGAAATACGAGATCCAATGGAATCACAGAATTTTTTAGACACCCTATCGGTTATTCGACTTGCTATAAAGCAGTTTGATTTGATCATCTTTAAGAAAATGCATCGTCTCTAGTAACCTGAATTGTTTGAAAAATGAATATTTAATGCAATAATATTCTAATATTATTTTCCATCTTCCCTCAGTTACAGCACCGACAATCTCCATCACATTAGAGTTCGGCAAATTCGATACTCTCAGTTGTTTGACAAACATCGACTTTATAGAATTGACTCAGGCTTGGAGTATCAACAGGGTTGCAGTCACAAGAACAACTCAACCGCAATGGATGAGGCTAAACGATAAAGGTGTGTCATATCAAGGCAGATTACAATGCGTATCATACCACATGTTAAATATCTATGTTTAACAGAAATATGTATTGATCTCTATTTAGAAAATGTGGAACATTTGGTCTTCAATGAAAAAAGTTGCTTCTAACGTATGGTATACTGCAGGGCGAAGTTGAAATACCAAGGAGATTTTTCCACCCGTGAACCAGAAATGATAATTTCTCAAGCTACCACACTTGAAACTTAGTCTGTATTGGGGATTCATAAATTTGGTCTCGTCTGTTTACATTGAAACATGTTTCAGCAATCGAAACTTTTAGTCAAAAAAACATTTGGTGTTACACTAACCGCAGTGTCGAAATATAAGCGCACGATGTATATGTGATATTTATATGGATCCATCTTCGTGCGACGGTAACACAGAACAATGGTTTTGAGATAGATGTAGGCCTTATCACGGTTCGCATCTGAAACTTCGTGAAGTAATTATTTAGTTTTAAATAATGATACTTGACGTGACGTGCGGTTGGATTAATTTTGACATCCGATACTTTTTGATATAACTTTCTTAGTTTTCATCCGATCGGTTTGATTTTTGGATATCTATCTGAAAGCTTGCTACGTCGGATCTATTCATACAAGTATCATCCATCTTTGACATGTCGTTTTTCGTGTGCGTCAACCGTGGATTTTTCTACAGTTCGTTCGTTTATTGGAATCGCTTTTGTGTTTCTGCTGTTCGATTAACCCAACGGTGTTAACCACTGTCGGAACGACTCGGAGAAATACACAACGTGAAATCAAATTCACGCCAAAAATCTCAAAGAGAATCTGCCAAATTAGCGGCTAATTCTGGAGACGACAACCCGTCACTTTACGTCAAATCAGCACAATACCACACAAACCAACCGTAGCCGTATCGATTTTTGTGCTCTGATTTGTACTTTTGGTTGATCCCGTAAACATGAAACGATCTGATGTTCGCGAAACGTGCGTCGTCTGCATGAAAGTCGTCAGTGGTAAGGCCAAATCTGTCACGAGTCGAAACTGTTCCCACACATGTCACGCAAAATGTGACAAATCAATGACCCCGGAGGCGTTATCGATCCTGAATGATGAAAACATACCTGGTGTATTTCTACGTGTGCAAACGTTGTCGAGCTAAACCAAACGCAGATTTAACTGCTGAAACAAGTGTTGCGCAAAGCAACCTGGATGATCGGATGCTGAGCTTAGAGTTTATAATATAAACGTTGAAGACATCGGTAGAGACTCTGGTAACCGCTCAAAATTCTCAGATTGCAGTATATTTCCTGATAAATCGGAAACCACTGACGTTAATACCAGTGAGATAAATAGTAAATCTTCTGAGATCTTTCGACACGAAAGTTTACCTGCTGCAAATGTGCAGGATAGTCTTGATGAGCGTTCTTTTCATCAAAAGGCCACCTTTACAAATGCGACTGTTAAATGCCTATCTGCCCAAAACATCCCTGGTCCGCAAAAAGATACGAAGCCGAAGCCACATGCTCATCTGAAGGTTATGCGAAAACCCTCAGGTTCAAAACCAAAAGTCATGGTGCAAATTAATCCCAAAGAGGACATGATAGGTATTCGATCTAAGGCAGTTAAAACGTCCAGTAACTAGCTAAAGCTCCAGGCAAACAGTGTACATTCGCTCCTTGGACTAAGCGTGATTTGCACCAACATAAAGGAAACGAGTGCCACCTTACAAGGGGACATGTTAAAGCACGATAAAGAAGAATGGAAAAGGTTGTGCATCAACATGGATTTGGAGCCAGTTGAACCACTATCATTGATACGACTGAAACATAAACCTAATTCCTCAAATCTGGACCAGCCAAGGCTGCTTATAATCACGGTCAACTCTGAAAGGAATCTTGAAAGCATCTTACTATCCGCTTTTATCCTACGTAGGGAGCGTTCAGAGACCGTTGCAAGGATCTTCGCTGATGTGCCCTGGTGGGAAAGAGCCCGGAACTTCCAGCAACAAGACCAAACGAAGCAGAGGGACGATCGAAGCCTGATCCTTTTCGGAGTCCCAGAAGCTGAGGAAGAAACTGATAAAGCAGTGAAGCGCAAACACGATCAGCTACAATGGGGATTCCTCAGTGATATACTTGACTTGCACGACGTATCTGTGACGGACACGTTTCGCAACCCCAAATCTACGAATTATAAGAGCATCGGTCCTAAGCCCCTTGAAATAACGTTTTTGCGCTGAGATATGTTGAACGCGGTCAAAACTCGTTGAGAAAATGGCAGCAGACAAATCCCGCGAGAAAAAAGACTAAGCGCATCGAAACTTCACATTTGAAAGTTAGATACATCACGACGTTCAATAGAAACACTACCAAGTCAATCAGTAGTTGACGTGTCAGAAACGAATTCAGCCGATACTATTCTTGTTGGCTTTGGTCGGTCGTTGTCGACCATGGATGTACATCACATTGCATGAATTTCATGTTTTGCAACTTTTTGAATGACTAAGCAGTCCGATTCGGGAGAAACATTCTCTCCCACAGCGCTTGCAACGATAGTCAGAACTCTGTTGTATTGCATCAGTTGCACGCCGGCGGCGTGATCTGCGTTCAGCAGCCAAGAGCTGTATTTGCTCCTCTCCGGCTTGCAGACGACGCTTTACACAATACCTCCAAAGTAAGCGGTCAAGAGCAAGTTTTTCCCAGCTTGCGGGGTCAATGTCAAGAGCTTTCATATCTCTTTTGCAAACATTTTGTACCGCAAGTGCGGTCTGCCCAATGGTCGACTTCCTAATTGCAACTCACCGTAGAGTAGATCTTTCGGAATACGACCATTTTCCATTCTATAGACATGACCAAGCCACCGCAGGCGGCGCTGACGTAATAGGGTGAACATGCTCTGTAGACCAGCTTTTGAAAGCACTTCAGCGTTAGTCACTCTGTCCATCCACGATATGTTCAAGATACGACGGATGCTTCGTAGATGGAAAGCATTCAGCTTCCGTTCGTGTCTTGCGTGGGTGGTCCAGGTTTCACTGCCGTATAGTAAAGCATTTAGTACGTACGCGCTGTATACCAGCCGATACTATATATCACAGTATTCCAACAGTACAATCTCAAAACGATCAAGCATCCTGCAGGCAAAAAACCTTCAGATGCCGACTCTGGAGGACAAGCAATGAACACGACATTGATAACGTTGCTTACGAAAGTCCACCGCGACTAAGTGATCACGTCGTCATCCAGTTTGACTATCTGTTTGAAGCTGTAAGAAAAAATGATGCCCGTAAAACAGTTAGGCGGATCAACACTATGGCGTTGAGTGATGCTCTGAAAAACACGTTTAACTGCCAACCGGAAACCAGTCATGAGTTTTGGATATGGCTAATATCTAATCTCAAAAGTTCAATCGAAGTGAGCTCCTAATTTGTCCTCAGGAAATCAAGAAAAAACTTTGAATTTAAATTAAGAAGCCGAACGCGTAAGTGGTTAACGGTACGAAATATTGCTTGGCGACACCATCGGCAAAACCCATCATCAGAGACCTGGGAAACATTCCGTTTACTGCGGAACAAATTAAACAAATTTGTCATCCAAGACAAGTTGTGCTTCCAAGAAGTGACATCAAGCATGATGGAGCGAAACCCCAAAATACTATGTCGTATGGTTAACGATGAAGCTAAGGTGAAACCTGGAGTAGCGTCCGTGAACACATCAGCTGGACCAACAACAACTGCAGCAGAAACTGGTGATGCTTTAGCCACGTTTTATTCATGCGTATTCAACCCGATAGAAAATGCAGTAAACATCCCAAATCCAACACTTTGAAACACAGTTGACCTAAGTGAAATAAGTGTCACTTCGAAACGCGTCCTTCAAAGTTTATTTAATCTTAAAACCGAAAGGTCTCCTGGGGCCGACGGAATTACCCCGAAAAAACTGAAGCAATTTGCAAGTTCGCTATACAAAACACTCACTTACTTGTTAGAGTAAACACTGTCAAGTGGAGTGATTCCTACAGATTGGAAACGCAAAATAATTTCTTCTATTTACAAAGATGGAAATCGCTCCGATGTTTATAATTACCGACCCGTTACTATGATATCTGTGGTTTCAAAATTACTTGAGCGACTCATTCTTGACGATCTAATGAAACATTTCGAGAATAATCAGTTACTTTCGAGGAACCAGCATGGAATCAGACGAAATTATTATTGTTTGTCTAATTAACTGGTAACGCTGGATGAGTGGACAAAATCGGTAGATAAAGGACAAGCAATACACAAGTGCTACTTAGATATATCAGAAGCATTCTATCGTGTTGACCAATCTCTACTACAGCAGAAGCTTGAAAGGCTTGGTATCCCTGGAAAGTTGTTTTATTGGCTAAACGACTACCTAAAAAATCGCACTAACAGGTACGTGTTGATGGTGCATTATCCAAACCAATCACAGCAACTAACGGAGTTCCCCAAGGTTCAGTCCTTGATCCGATCCTCTTTCTGGCATATGTCAATGAAATACCGGAAATTGTTCGATGTAACATTTAGTTATTTGCGGACGACATAAAGATTTGGCGCAGCATTCGTAGTCCAGAAGACTGTCTGCTATTACAAAAGGATCTTGATACGCTTCACAGCTGGTCGGTGAAGAACAAACTGCCGTTTTACTCCAACAAATGCAGGATCATGAATGTGGGGAATCGCGTAGATTTCACGTATCACATAGGTTCGCATGTCCTTGAAAATTGCAGTGAAGAAAAAGATTTGGGTGTCTGGATATGCTCCAGTTTAAAAACAACACTTCAAACTAACACTACCTTTAAAAAAGCAACACGTGTTCTAAATCTACATAAACGGGTATTTGGAAAATTTTCGCCCAAGATATTACAGAGGATCATGAATACATACTTGAGAACATTCATTGAATTCGGTGTGCAGTCATGGTCTCCGTGGCTCAAGAGGGATGTGGAACTTATGCAGCGAATCTATCACCGCTCATCGAAACTAGTTCTCAGCATCCGAAACAAACCATATAAAGAATGGATAGCTCAACTTAATTTGTTCGACTTTCCCTATCGACGAATCAGAGGAGACCTAATCTTACTTTACAAAACATTCCATACCCCAAACCATCCCTTACAGGATTTATTCTTGCGAAGGGATACGAGAAATTATCGGACCCATGAATATGTGCTGGTCATAACCCATTCCCGCCTAAACTGTAGAAGGTATTATTACTCTGTCCGTGTCTGTTTTACTTGGAACAGTTTACCTTCTACCGTTGCTAACTCCACTAGCTTTCATGAATTTAAAACGAAATTAGACGAATTTTTATTGCATTCTTCGTTTCCAGAACATTTATATACTGTTTAATCTCTTTCCTTATATTGTTTATACACTTAAATTTTAATTTGTACCATTCTATGGTTGTTGTTAAGCATGTTGCTTTTTCGACCATTAAAACCTTGAATTACCTTGAATTAACTTGAATAATTTGTACCATTGCATTCCTGAAATATGAGATCTTTTTGATATATTTTAAATTTGCACTAGCGTGCAATATAATGGAATGCTTCCAGAAATTAAATTCGAAAATTGTTATAACTCATTTTTTCATGTAAAGGCCAAGTAATTATTATGAATATACCTGGAGCGCCAACGGATCAACAGTCATTGCAATGCGAAATTACCAGTCCGAAGGTATCGAGAAACATCGAAGGCCCAGTGTACATGGTTCAGTTTAAACCGCGTGTAGGCTCAACTGTGATTGTCGATAGTATTGTGGACCATTCAGAATTGACGAAGACCATTCTGGTTGGTGAATCTATAGTAATCTCGTGTGTGGCCATCGGTGACCCGATTCTTACTCCCACATGGCACTTCACCAAATCTGGCACCACATCAAAAGTTCAGCTGCCAAATGTGAGTTCCGTGTAGTGTCCCGCTTTTCATTCGAAATAATTCATCCTTTGATTCAATGAGTCTAGGTTGCCTAACGTAAACGCTAGATGTGTGGATGGTTTTCCATTAAAATTTATTTAATGCAATATATGTTTGCATTTAAAAATGAGAATTTGGTTTTTTCTTGGTGAATGCAAGTTAAGTCCATCAAAAAGACCTGTAATTCACATTCTTGATAATTTATGATACATAGTGTGGCATGGTGCTGAAACTACAGACGTTCTTTTCATAATGCAAAGAGATTTGAGTGCAATCGGTTAGAGTAGTTTTGGGGTAACGTTTTACTTCTGACAGAGAAGCTTCGTCAGACCAAGGGTGATAGTCAGGACAGGGAACATGATTAAGTAGTAGTCAACCCACCACCACTTATTTGACCTTACCGCTAAACAGCCCATAGTACGCCTATAGTGTGTCACGTCTCGTGGGAATGACCAGGATCAGTGATCCATCTTCCTAACAGTGTTTATCCAAAACAATCTGATACAAGTGAACACGGTCAATGTCATTTGAGACAGCTGCCCACATACGTAAAAGTGCATAACTAACTGGGCTAAGACTATTTTTAAAGAAAAACAGAAATCTAATTAACTAGTACGTATAAGGTGAATAAAAACTATTTAAAGTGTTGCTCACATCCCCATCCCTTACACTCTATTTAATTTCACATCAGTGCCGAGCGCCAGATTGTGGAGATTTCTGCCTCATCCACCTTATTGACCGCCAGTCTACCTGCCATGGCAATTTCGACCGCCTCCGCATGTAGGCGTTCACTATACGGTTTAATACAGCGTTTCAATATTGCCACATTTTCTAGATCGACGCTGTGGCACGTATCTAAAACGTGCTCCGCCAAGGAGGAATCACGAATAAGGGATTCATATTCCCTCGCATCCTTGGGCTGTCCCTGGACACGCTTTCGGTGTTCTTCGATTCTAGTGTGAATTTCCCTGGAAGTCTGCGCTATGTGAACATCGGAACAGTCTTTGCAGTTGTTTCTGTAGATTCTGTTCGTAACGCTAGATAAAGGCGTCTTATCCTTGAGGTGTATCAGAACCGAACGGATAGTTTTCCCTTTCTTATAAGTTACGCGTATGACCGCCTGGTTTATGATTCTACGTATCGCTTCAGATGTGCCTTTTACATACGGTAAACAAAATGTATCCCGCCAATTTTTTTCCAATTTTTCGGATTGGTATTTTACCTTCATCCCAAACATATTCCAATCGATTGCTGGTTCTTTGTATGTTCAAATTGATTATTTCAAAAGATGATGTTTCCGGGTTTTCGCACGGAACAAGAAGGAAGTCTGCTGTTTGGAAGAAGCGCAACATTTGATCACGCTGGCACATATACATGTGAATATCCGAATATGTTGAGTCAACAATTCACTGTAAAAGTTGAAGGTGAGTTTTTGTAAACAACTACCAATTCAAATGAGATTTTAGGCCTTTCACTGCTGTGAAATCGAAACTTATTATCACATACATATGTGATCATATTTGCAAATGCTTGGTTTTGTCATGTGGCAGAACCAATTATCTGATGCATCGGCAAACATATGTTTCACAATGAAAAATCTTAGATAGAAACATAGACTCAACGTGGCTGTTTAGATTCATAAATGCGGAATTATATGCTTGAACTGGAATACAGAGTATGTTTACTGCACAAAGACTGTTGATCAGCTTTCATGCTTTATGAGAATAAAATGAGACGCTTTAAAAATTTCGAAATAATTTCAGCTGAAATGGTTTCGAAATAGTGAATATGTAGCTCATTTATATCGATCATGTCATCCATGAAACGTTAGTTAATGAAACACAGTGCATGCAGTTAATGTTCCCACTTTCCTTTCCCGATGAGCTTAAGCAACACGAAGCCTGTCTTTGGATGTGTGTTTGACGGGAGTGCATGAAATCTGCATTTTGTGAATAAAGATAGTTTATTTAAAATAGCTGTGTTGCACAGTCGGCTTTCAGATTCTTAGACAAGATCCCAATATCAGCAAGCAGGCAAAGATAATCAACAGATTTGCTTCAGTCTGATATTTGTGAGAGGGTATGTCACTCACTATTTGGAGTGTGATGTCTTGTCATAACATTTTTAATTGGATTTAATTGGAAATTCAGGTCGACCCATATTCAGCAAAATACCAAGCCATCAAAGTTTCGTTATTGGAAAGGAAACAAAATTGATTTGTGAAGCAAATGAAACGCTTACTATTCCACCGGCAGAAATTAGTTGGTTTAAAAATGGCGAGGATCTGGATCGAAAAGGACCGGTAAGTTACGTTCATAAAATGTTTCAATTTATTCGAAACTTCATAAACATAAAAGGTTATGGTGTTTTTTATCAAAATAAAACATTGAATTCAATCCACGAAAATGGTATTGTCAATGCAGAGATGCACTTTGTTGATTGTCTCAAGTCTGACACGACATTTCCAAGCAAATTTCACATTTCTCGCTAAATTGATTATGGGAAATCAATTCGAGAAAATATATTCATATTTTTCTTGGACTAGAGACATTTTTAAAGATTATATGTATGTTGTTATGTTATATGTTATAGCAATAAACGTATTGAAATAAAAATTTCAACACTATCTTAGGAAAATGTATTTTAATAATTTTGTATCCAGCAACAAATTCAAAGACAGAGAGGTGGAAATTTGAAAATTTCTTACAGTTTCAAGACTCGCTGGACATGATCTTACAGTCTCCATGTGATGATGGCAAACAGCCAGAGACCGTTAGTGGTGTGTGACTGATGGGGATGTGAGCACCATAATAAATTCTTACACTGTAATTTATTTTCAGTCTTTCTATATTGGAAGAATTTTAATACACGGTAACTTCAAGAAGTAGAATAAACTACACCCTATTATTCCCTTAACAAAAACTTTTGTATCGAACTCACTTTCCTCGAGGCATGTAAATCATTTAATAAAAAAATATTAAACCAGTATCACCATGCTTCATTATGAAGAGGTTTGAGGTTTACATATATTAATTTTCAGCTATAAGCTATCTACAAACATATTTTTATATTTAATTTTCTAATACTAAAACACGGTTTATTTAAAACAAATTTTTGATGGTTCCAATCTATAAGTTGGTAAAATAATCCATCCCCATGGGATCTACGAAATAAAAATCATTTAATTCAGGGAATGGAATAAATGTTTTTAATTTTAAAATTTCTATTGTTGTGTATACTCATGAGTAGCAACGCCTTCTAATATTTCACACTTTCGATCACGGCGTGCAATCACTGCACTCGAATATCTCCCTTCAATTTGCTCATCAACAGTGTATGTTCTCGAGTCCAGGTGTTTATAGAAACCTCGACCATTACATTTGTACTCACACACCATACGGTCTAATCTATTGTTTGCTGTTGGACCAATTACAATTAAACATTCTTGAATAATTCTATACTCACCTAGATTTGATTAGATTTATGCGTTTGACTAATCGATTAGAGATCAACATTTGCGGTTCGACCATGTTGTAACCTCTGGTTGATATTAATAAATACCTTCAATTGTTTTCAAACACAGAGTCTAGTTTTTCGGGATTTTGAAGACAACAATCCATTCATGATCCAATGCCGTTTATCGAATGTCCATGGTTGGATAACGCAAAACATTGAATTCACGTATGGAATAACCCCACCCCACATATTAACTACTATTCGTTCAACCTTATTCGGTTTAGACGGCCAAACCGTTTATCTTCAATGCGGTATTGAAGGGGAACCAACACCTTCATTCACTTGGCAAAAGGACGGCGTCATTCAGAACACCGAACGCTCTTACGAAATTCCGGTAAATCCGCGTGCTATTGAAATGCCATGCATTCCGTCCATATGGATGAGGAAAACAGTTGAAGGATAAATCTATATTCATTATTTTTCAAAGTTTCAGCTTTAGTACAGCGTTGAAGAACAACGAATTCCGAACCAGTTGCACACATCAGAGAAATATTTCAAAATGTTTGCACATGATATCAATCGGGTAAATTAGAACATCATCGTTCATGGTGATGGTTTCGTAAAGCAAGTGGGATAAATGACCTATGATATGATGACGTTCCTGAAGGTAGTATGATGTGTTTAAAAGACGTATTTGTGGAAGATTGACTTTTGAATAGGTCCTCAGTTAGTGGTATGGAATTATAATCAATGATGTTATTTATGGGTTCATATCAATAGTAACAGTTTTGTTTAGAGAATTCATCAATACCAATCCTTATAAGGTTGAGAGTTTGCGAATGAAATGATCTTGATGCAACTTTGATTTACACGGAGGCTTTTTGAGGAAGTGAGGGAAAAATAGCAGGTTAACGTTATGGAATATTAGAACTATACAAGTGAACATGAGGTAAGAAATTATGCTAGACTGAACGCCAAGAGAACAAAGACGAAAAGCATAAAAAGAAAGCAATGTATTATGTTGATGGATCCCAGCACGGTTGTCGGATATGGTGATACTTATATATTCGGCGTGTTTTATTGACGTGTTTCCAACTAGACTGTTCTGTGGACATATATCTAGATACATTAATTATCGTGCATAGTGAACAAAAGTTGGTTACTTTTTTGGGGATTGAAAGCCAAGACCTCTCTTTTCTGACCAGGTAGTAATTTTATATCAGACAACAGCGAGCGGACTTCACGTGTCGTTTCTGTGTACTACACCTACAAAGACTACTTCATCGGATATTTGATAGTGAATGTTGAAGGCGATTGTAGTAGCGCAACAGATTAGGACATCAAATTACGATAACATAATTGCCCGGTCCAATATACTTTAGTAATTGTATATTATCCTCATGCACTACATTTGCATATGGAATAAAGATGTTTTACCGTAAGTAACAATGATTCATATACTATTAGACCGGTCATATAACCTTGAAGAATGCACTGCTGTGATTTAAAGAAATTTCGCCAAATTTTAAATCTGTTGACAAATCTTTTGTCCCGCAATGCAAGATTTACAGGTTGAACCCCAGCGGTTGTTTGGGATTGGGATAATTCAGTAATGTGACTAGATCGGTGGATGTTTCTTCGATATTTCATGTAGAGTTCGGTTTAAACATCGTCATGGTGATATCCTGATTCGACGTAAACTGCACCAGCTGTGACTTTGTGATACGAGGTGTGGGAACCACTGAGAACTCACATGGCTGCCCTATTCCAGCAGATAGACGAGGTTTTACTACTGTCAACTTAGGTGGGATTTAGAATCACTCTGCTTCTCGATTTGGCGCACCACATCAGCCTGGGGATTGATAACGTATCATTTCGTTTGGGAGAAAAAGTACAATGACTTTGTGTTTTCAAGTAACGCATGTATGTCATTTAAACTTATTCTTTCGTTATTGAGTTAAAATTTATTTGACACACTCTGTTTGATTTTGCGTCCGAGATTCGCTATGTTAAATTTTTTTAAAAATTTATCTTGTATACGAATGTTGTCTGGTCACTTAATTGTCAGAAATTTAATCTCCAGACACTTAATCCCAACGAATAACTTCCTAGGCGTTGCGAACATATCTGTAGAATAATTGTTAAAACTCAATAATTTGTTAATTTTCGTCGGGTTTAGCGCCAATGAAATGTGTATTCTGTGTAACTAGATTTGATTTTAAAGGAAAAACCTATAAACTTCACAATCCATCTTTTTTTGGGTATCGGCATATGGTTCGTACAACGAACCACGATGTTCAAACACAGAATCACATAGTGATTCGTGGTCAAGCATTCAAGGCGCTTATGGATGATCAAAGTGATGTGTTGCTCACATCCCCCAAAATTACACTCCAATGCCGGATTCTGGCTGTTTGACGTCATCAGGTGGAGACAGTAATATTAGGTTCAGTGAGCCTTGAAACAGTGGATAAATCGTATATTCTTGTTGACCAGTGGAGTGTGATTTCGATGGATGTGAGCAACGCTTCACTTTGGTCATCCATAAGCGCCTTGAGTGCTTGACCATGAATCACTCTATGATTCTGTGTTTGAACATCGTGGTTCGCTGTACGAGCCCTATATAACAGTGACATTCAAATATAACCTCTTTTATAAACGGTCATCTTTATCATATTTCTTCAATTTATCCTGGAAATCGCTCTGCTGGAATTATGACAATATTTGTATGCTTATTTCGTGTTCAACATGTTTCGTTGTCAAGTATATACATGGTAATCAATTGAATATGGTTTCTAACATCAATTTTTAAAAGGCGGTAACGACGTTATTTGAAGAAAAATATACATGCACCGGTGAAAATAATCATGGAAGCATATCGAGAGACGTGACGCTGTTTTATGCCGGTGAACAAGGACCGCAGTTGTCATTCTCTCACGATCTATCTGAATGGAACGTCGTACAAAAAAACTTTGTAGACGGCTTTCAAAAAGCGGTCATATATTCACGGGGATTCTATGAGATCCATTGCGCAAGTAGAATGCCGGAATCAGTCAACATTGAGAGGCGAGTGGAATATCGATTTTTAATATTTATATATATAGCAACATACCGAATTCGCATGAATTCTTAGGGACCCTGCAGTCAGAGCTCGAACTCATTGAATCACTGAAGAAAGTTTGAACAATATGTGAACATTTATACCAATGTTGAATAAGAGTAAATGACTAAAATGTTGCATCAAATACACGCAAACACATTAATTGGTTTTGAGTAATAAACTGACAGACATATCTATCTGCTTGTTTTCTCTCTTATTATGTAGCGTCACTAACGATCAGGGT
This sequence comes from Atriophallophorus winterbourni, assembly GCA_013407085.1. Lineage (NCBI taxonomy): Eukaryota > Metazoa > Platyhelminthes > Trematoda > Plagiorchiida > Microphallidae > Atriophallophorus > Atriophallophorus winterbourni. The sequence continues at coordinate 41,104 of JACCGJ010012231.1, forward strand.
TTGTGTGTCTTGAAACAATGATGAAATGGCAGACAAGATATGAATTGTCCGCCACCGTTGAATGAAGCTTGCTAAGTCAATCTTGCATAGTTTCTTACACATGAATATAATTCCAGCTACGTTGGATGGTTGGTTGGGTGATCTTTCATTTATAAGTGCACCCCAGGTTAACTGATTCTCCGCTGTTCAAAGAGCACTGACGCGGTTCGTACAGTTTCTACCAGATGACGGTGACCAGTAGTAGTCTGCCATGATGTCTGTGAGAGAAACGTACGTGCTTATGGTTTTCGCTCAAGTTAGCGGCTTTAACTCATCTACTTGTGTGTGGGCATATGGTGGAAAATATTTGTTGTGCAAACACAATTCACCATGACCACTAAGTTCATTAGTGTCCCGATCCTAACGTTCCTTCCCGATAAAGGCAAGCTACATAAATACTATCGTTTGCAGAGTTTCGTCAAAATACAAGTAAACAAGAATTTCGTTGAGAGGTTTATGGATTTAACAGCATCTAGCTGTGTGTGCCGCGTGATAAACTCGTTTGCACGCGTCATCATTATAAAACAAGTTGTGTTAGTCAAATTCTTCTCACTATCGTATTCCATTCTCGTTTTCAACAATTGTTACACTAGAACAATACCAAGCGATCCTCCTCTCATGCCCAATTCCGCATTCCACGGCTTTACTTTCCAACCTGTAACGAGCAAAATCGTTGAGGTTTTCGAGTGCAGTAATGGTGGAACTAAAATCGGACACCGCTTCGAGTTGACCATGGTACCAGGTTAGTTTCAGAATTGAAATATGTCAAGTATGCTTTTCATTGTATTGCTTCCCCAAACTTTTCTTTTACCACAAACTTGAATTGCAGAGGAAACTCTAGTTGAATTCACTCATAATTTGCAAAACGACAACGTGGAGGTATGCTTAGGATCTGAAAACATGAACGAGTTGCTGAAGATCCAACATGGCTGCGCTTACGAGTACACCGTCAACTATCGTGTGCTGAACGCAGAACCAATGATGTCTCAGGCCATACCGTGCGGTGCTAGTTGCGTGAGAGTTGGGGATTTGGATAAAGGTAAAAATTGTACCTGAGCTACATTCCGTTTGTATCAAGTATATAATATATGAATTAATTAACAAATGCACCGACTTTTAACACATTTCAGGAAAGAATTATGAATTTAGCGTGAGTCTACATATTCCTGGTTCGCCATCAGCAACTTCACAATCGGTTTCCGTCGTGTTTCCATCGAGGGGACTTAGTGCTGGCGCAATTGCGGGAATCGTGATTGCCGCGCTATTTATTATTGCGCTCGTTATCCTTGGAATAGCATGCCGGAAGAATCTAAAAAAAGCAATCAACAGATCCAGATGGCCTCCAGCGTAAATGAGACCACAATTTGCGAACATTTGCTCTCTGCACTTGCAAACTGTCACCGCTTTGCTTAAACTATAACTCGCGATTGATTGTCCACCGAACAAGCCATTATTATTGAGGCTTCAGCGCATATTTTAATAAATAAAATAATATCAATTGTCTTTTCTATCTATCTACATCTAGATTTATGAAATATCACGCGATACATGTTTGATCACAGAATGTAAAACTATGTGCTATTTTGACCAACATTGATAAGTACCTCCAACCAGTTATGCAATAGTCATGCTTATTTTTTTAACATATCTCACACTGTATGACTTGGTGAGCGGAAGTGTATCGTAGGACAGCATCTGTATCGATAGGTTTCCGATAGACGAAAGTTTTTATTTTCCCGTCTACGTTTTGTGCTAAACAGTCCAGAAATGGAAAAGTGCCTGTGCAGGATTCCACCGTACTACATGGGTCTATTTCATTTAAATATTTAAAGAAGGCCTCTGAATGATCTCGCTTGATGATAACAAATGTGTCATCAACATAGCGCCACCATAATTTTGGCTTAAGCCCTTCATTGTTAAGGGCTTTGTTCTCATTGATTGAGTGCGAGATTGAACAACAAGCAACTGTATGGAATATTGTTGATTTCGTTCACACCACGAATATTGCTCCGTTTATCCGTGTTTACATACCGTGGTACCGGAAATGAGCGAAATTTCATTAAAACTTGTAGCATTCGATTTAGTTCACGAGAGAGTGTGTCGATTTGAATTTTCGTGATATGTGAAATTTTGTTTAAGTGAAGCGCTATAAATAACAGCTTTCCATTCCCGATGGGATTTTGCACAACTGTGTATATTTTCTGGAGAACTTCACATATGTTGATCTCAGGACGTGAATATTAATTCGCTGAAATAATATAGTATTCTATTCAATGTATACAGTTCAAACAAGGACAGGACAATAAACGAGACAGAAAGTTATCTGCCGAATATATTAAACTGAAATCACGTACAAAGAAAAACAAACACGCGCAAAGCGTCACAACGGAAACAAAGATTTCTACGTCACAATGATGTTTTTCAGACAACAGGGAAAATCAATGTTTCACAGACAATAAGACGTAATCACGGTCTTGTTACGGCGGAAACGTTGAGGCTATTACAGGGAGATTTCGTGTGAGATGAAGAAAGTTTGTATGAACTAAGGACGGATTAGATGTATTTCGCATGTAGAAAATTAAGATGCTAGAATTTATGGTCACAAAAAGCACATAGCATAGTAAATATTCATTCATGAAAAAGGAATAAAAACTAATTGTGTAATGTCAAGTCCAGTGGAATAATTAATTCAAGGTTATTCAAGGTTTTTAATAATCTAAAAAACACGAAGCTTAACAACCACCATACGATAGTAATGTCAGTGAAATTGAAATGTAAGTGTATTAACAAGATAAGGAGGTAGATTAAGCACTATATAAGTGTTCTAGAAACGAATAATTCAATAAGTGTTTGTCAAAACAAATTTATCACTTTAAATTCCCTTGTATTTTCTTCATATTCTGTACTGATCCCCTGCTTTTTCCCCTAGCACTTATTTCAAGATTCAAGATTTGAGGTTGAAAACAATAACCATAGAGTCGAACTATAGGTATATATATAATAAAAATCAATGGGACGATGATAGTTTATTGATAGTTTAGGGCAGAATTCGGATTAGCTCTCATATAATCGTCAAGTTTCAATTTGAATATAGATAAACTGTTTGAGCTTACCAAATTGGCAGGTTGGGAATACCAAACAAAGCACACACGCACTGAATATAAATAGCTGCGGCAGTTCCGTTTGGAATGTGGTATTTTCAACTTGTAACCATGGCCACGGCTGTTTTTGGAAGTTCGAAGGCCGAATAATGAGTCCAGTAGGTAGGAAACAGTAATAGTGTATTTCCGACTCCAATGATAAGCTTAGATGCTCTGACATGCGATCCAGAAGTAAGATGCCTTTTTGGAGCCATGTTGTCCAGGCTTGTGCGGCATAGTCTAGAACCGGGTGTACATATGTGTTTATCATGAAAGGAAAACACCCCGGGGAAAAACGTCCGAATATCAACCGTAACATGCCCAGCAGCCGAGACGCGCTTTTTTAAACGGCTTTAGATTGTTGACCGTTTTTTTTCAAATTACCATAAATCCAGACGTGTAGGTCCATTTCTTCCAAGTTGTACTCCAGGATTTTGTCGCCGAGCTAGTATTGCTAGGAAAAGCCAAGGTCACCAACGATCTGAATGACTTCTTGTTCTTCAAACATTGTATCGGAATCTTATCATGCGCAAGTTCTATTCCTGGTGAGGGCGTTTTTGAAACAAACGTTTATCTCTTGCGATTAGTATCTTCAAAGATATTTCCCATCCGGTGCTTCCGCTATAGACTCGATCAAAACACATCATACTGCCTTCTAGATCTTCTTCATATCCAAGATCATTTATCCCATCTACTTCAGGATACCGTTGACAAAGGTAACTGTTTATTCAACAATTACGGCCCAATTTATCTCGTGGATATCATGTGTACATTGTACCGCGAATATTTTTATTGCATACGTTTTGTGTACAGAAGTCGTTGTTTTTTTAGCATTAGTCTGAATTTGAAATTTCGAAGATTTTAGGATAGAGCTATGTCCTTATCTTCTTTTCTACACAAACGCGTGTTATTTAGCACTTTCTGATTTATTTATTTGATTTGATTTTGTCATTTTATACAGGAGGAGGATTGTGTTAGGTTATTCAAGGAATAATCACGTTCTTTGTCATGACTTCCAAGACGGTGTTTTATAAGTTCAAGGTCAATTAAAGCCACGTCCGTGCTTCAAATTCAATTACCGATTGCTATTTATACCTGAGATGAATATTTATAACTTTGATCATGTTCACCGACAAGTAACACAATACAAAAGAATGTCAATTAGAAAACGCGATTACACTCACGGCAAAGAATAAAACACGCTTATCTTATATAAACGAATCTCGTAACCACAACCTGGTACTCCACATGCCTGTGTCAATTGTGTTTTTAATCTGATTAATCAATTAGTGTCGTGCCAAACGGTTTAATAGTAGCCCTAACCACACTGAGCTCGTATGACTGGTTTTGATGAATGGCATATCACTTCACTGCGGTTGACTTTGCTCATCTGCTGAGGCTTCAGAGGATAGCGTCGCTTCTGATAGATTGACCGCACGACATAGAAAATTGAAGTTATCATCGGAGACTCACCCACCCACATGGTTTCCAGGACGGTGAATAATTCTATCTGAAACCTGAGGATGTGTTCCCTGTGTTATACCCGGTGTGACGGAGACTTAATTCGGCCATTCTGATGGCGGCTGAGGTTATATCAGTCAGAATATTTAAGCCGAAGTGATGTGTTCACAAGCTACGAGTTCCTGATTTGGTATAACCTTGAACAATATCGCCATCGATCGAACGGTTTAATGCAATATCACGTGATGTCGATTTCCACCTAATGCTTGATATTAATCATATTAATTGTACGTTGTACTTGCATGTACTGTAGAGCTTGATGTTAAATACTGAAAAGGATATACTTTGATATGTTTATATCATTTACACACAAAAATGAGAATTGTCAGGCAAAATGTTCTAGGTAGTTTACCTTTTTCCATTAAGATTTGTGAGCTGTAGTATAGCAGGTCCGTCGAAACACAAAGCGAACCTGGTGAGATTAATTCGGCATATAGTATACCTTCCGGAATACGACCATTTTCCGTTCTGTAGACATGACTAAGTTATCGCAGGCGGCGCTGTCGCAATAGGGTGAACATGCACTGTGGACAAGATTTTGAAAGACAGAAAAATATTATGAAAAACATCTTTATCTCCTTTATTTGAATTGCACGCCTACTATTTTGCTACTGATCACTCATCTGGGCCAAAAACGCCGCTACTCCCCTCCAGTTCACATAGCGCGAAGCTGTGAAGGGGTTTTATTTCGCCCATTTGACTGGGTGCCAACCTGCCGCCGCTATCTTCTCAACAGACATCTTACACCTGGGAAAGTTGGGGCTATACTAAGCACCTTTCTAAAGCGATTGACCGAATTGGATTATATCCTGGACCACGCAAGACCCATTTTTCTTCTATTCATTTAGACAGCCATCCAACACCTTTGTGATGACGGTCCGTTTTGTAATCTGAATCTCTTACCTCACATACTGTTGCAAAAACTAGCGATCTGACAGCATTCAAGATGCGAAACAAACTAATCATGTCGAATGCCTATCCGATATCCTCGCATCAAGATGTTTGGCTGACACTGCAATAATACAAAGCGTTACACATGATCTAATTTCTCGTAGTAGCAAGGGTATGATGCGGTAGGAGTTAATTTTCCAAATATCGTTTTTAACCTTTGCATGGCTCACAGAAACTAAAATTTCTGTTCACCGGATGAAGTCAAGCAGCCAGAAACTGATGTAGGTTGTAGGTGTTTGGGATGTGAGCAACGCATTACTTTGCCAAGAACATGTTTTGCACCTAAGTATGTTCGGTGAGTACAGACAACACCGTTTATTTACTTGCTGAAAACGTGAGAGGTTTAAAGGTTGGTTCGCTCGTGACGACCTTCATATGCGCTTCCCGACCTTAATATGCTCTCGTGACGACCTTCATATGTCCTTGACCTTCATACGTCCTACTGACGACATTCATATATGCTCCCCGACCTTCATATGTCCTCAAACATCATATGTCCTAGTGACGACCTTCATATGTCCTTGACTTTCAGATGTCCTCGTGACGACCTTCATATGTCCTTGACCTTCATATATCCTCCTGACGACATTCATGTGTGCTCCCCGACCTTCATATGTCCTTGACTTTCAGATGTCCTCGTGACGACCTTCATATGTCCTTGACCTTCATATATCCTCCTGACGACATTCATGTGTGCTCCCCGACCTTCATATGTCCTTGACCTTCAAAAGTCCTTGTGACGACCTTCATATGTCCTCGCAAGTGTCTGTATGTCTATCTGCACAAACGATGGCCCATTAGGATTGGTTGAACAATGAGCATCGCTGTGTTTAAATTGTGACCAATAGAATTCAGTTTGCCACGTGCCATTACGTACCGTTTCGTCGGGACAAAATTCTTTCTAGGAGGTAGACCATGTTCAGTAATAA
>JACCGJ010012232.1:0-87463 GCA_013407085.1 Atriophallophorus winterbourni
CGGATGCTTCGTAGATGGAAAGCATTCAGCTTCCGTTCATGTCTTGCGTGGGTGGTCCAGGTTTCACTGCCGTACAGTAAAGCGTTCAGTACGCACGCGCTGTGCACCATCATTTTCGTCTTTACAGTCAGCTTGCGGTTACCCCAAACACGAGAGTTCAAACGGGACAGAATGACAGCTGCTCTGCCAATTCGCTTATCAATCTCCGTGTGTAGCGAGAGGTTATCCGCAATGGTTGAACCAAGGTATGTGAACTGATGTACTGATTCAGCTGACAGTTTCCAACAGTTATGATGGGAGGCGATACAGTCCCTTGGCTAAGGACTTTGGTCTTGCTCATGCTTATTGTTAGACCAAAGTCTTTGCATGCCGACGAAAAACAGTCCATTAGAGATTGAAGGTGCTCCTGGGAGTGAGCAATAAAGGCTGCATCGTCGGCAAACAGCAGGTCACGGATTAGCACATTTCGTGCCTTGGTTTGTGCTCTCAACCGGTTAAGGTTGAAAAGCTTGCCATCATTTCGCGTGAGTAAGTAAATACCTTCTGTTCTCGTCCTGAAAGCGTACTTCAGAAGTAGAGCAAAGAAAATGCCGAACAGCGTGGGAGCCAGAACACACCCTTGTTTGACGCCTCGGCGAATTTCAAAGACTTCTGACCTGAAACCGTTAAAATGGACTGAGCCCTTCATGCCTGAGTGGAACGAAATAACGAGCTTTAGCAGTCTTGGTGGGCATCCTATCAAATTAAGCATTTTGAAAAGACCCTCCCTGCTGACGTAGTCGAATGCCTTCGTTAAATCAATAAAAACAGCGTATAATGGCATACGCTGTTCCCGACACTTTTCGTGAAGTTGTCTTAGGGAGAAGATCATGTCAACGGTCGATCTTCCCTTGCGAAAGCCACATTGAGATTCGGAGTAAATTCTATCAGCTAAAACTTGCAGCCGGATCTGTAAGACTTTAGCAAACAATTTGCCTACAACATTCAGAAGGGAGATTCCTCTGTAATTGTTGCAGTCGCCTCTATCTCATTTATTCTTGAATAGCGTGATGATCTTTGTGTCTCGCATCTCTTGTGGGACACCCCCCTCCTGCCAGCACTGAAGAAGCAAATGGTGAAGAGGCTGTAATAATTCTGCTCTACCGCATTTGATGAGCTCAGGTGGAATTCCGTCGTCACCAAGCGCCTTCCCATTCGCTAAGCGGTCGATTGCCTTATTGAGCTCATCAAGTGTAGGAGGGGTATCTAGATATTCAATGGTCGGCAACCGTTCGACATTTTCAAGTGCATGCGGTAGAACCGTACTGTCCCTAGAGTATAGGGAGGAGAAGTGCTCTACCCATCTTTCCATCTGTTTAGTTTTGTCGACAATCGGCTTACCAGATAAAGACTTAATGGGAGCCGTTTTAAGTTTGTTTGGGCCAATGGCTCTCTTGATCCCATCATACATACCGTGAAAATTGCCGGTATCCGCAGCTTTTTGGATATTGATGCTAACTTCAGTCCAATAGTCGTTTGCACAACGCCTTGCAGTCTGTTGGACCTTATTTCTAGCTGCTCTTAGAAGACGTAAGTTTTCATCTGTTGGCATACCTTTGAACCTCAAGAATGCTGAGCGTTTCTCATCCAGCACAGCAGTCATCTCAGAAGCGTTTGCTTCGAACCAGTCGCTCGTTCGAGCGTTCTTCGGACCGAAAGTGGAAAGTGCGACTCGGCATATGCAGCTTTTCATCAATTCCCAGTTTTCTGAAGCAGATATAAGTGGGGTTGTCTTGTTGAACTCGTCCGTGAAGGCTTTTGCGAATCTCGCAGTTAGATTAGGTTCGCACATGCGAGTGACGTCTATCCTAGGCTTAGCAGACAATTTGGTGCGGTGAAATCTCATGTGGGGGAGCTTCAGTTTTTGCACAGACCAGTGAATGATCAGTGTCGCAGTCTGCGCTTTGATATGATCTGGTGAGGAGCACGCTTCCTATATTAGTACGCTTAACAAGAATAAGATCAAGCTGATGCCAATGCTTAGAGCGATGATGCTTCCAAGAGACTTTATGCTGTGGTTTTGTTTGAAAGAAAGTGTTACTGACACAAAGATTGAACTGTGTGCACAATTCTAAAAGGCGTTGCCCATTTTCATTGGTTTTACCTACACCGAACCTTCCGAGACAGTTTTGCCAAGACTCATAATCTGCACCAACTCTGGCATTGAAATCACCCAATACCACTACACAGTTTTTCTGTGGCACTTTTTTCAGGACGGCTGTGAGGTTATGATAAAAAGCGTCTTTTTCAGCAGGCGTCGCAGAGAGCGTCGGTGCATAAACGTTGACCAACGTAATGGTACCAGTAATGCACCTCAGATTTAAAGTCCAAATCCGTTCGCTCCCGCTGCTGCTCGGTTCTGTTGCTTTTAATATGTCGTTTCGCACGGCAAACCCAACTCCATGCAGTCGAGGCTCATCGGAACCTCTTCCTTTCCAAAAGAATGTGTAATGACTTTCTGTCAGCTCACCAGTGTCTTTAGCTCATTGTTAATCACGGCGGACTTTCTAACGCCTCTGATATTCGAGACGTTGTCATGAAATCCTGGATGCATGGACCGGACGTTCCAGGTTCCAAGTTTCAGAACTGACATTTGTTGTTTGGTATTTCGATTCGCTGGTGCGGAAAAATGCAGTCTGCTTGTCGGTTGATTCCTAATCCCCATGCACCCAATGAGGATAGCAGACCGTGGCGAGACGGCACCTTATTGACTGGGGGCTGCCCAGCTTGAGGCGGGCGGTAGCCGTCCAATGAGACCTGGAAGTCTCTCCCACCGTCGAAAGCAGCCCCAGGCGCTTAGCTCTACGCCAGTCGAGCCATACCTTTTAACCGGCATCTGCTGCTTCCCGTGTTATTTTCCGTAGAAGGGGAATGGAGTGTCCTCTCCATTGGTGCGTTGTGATGTACGCCAGGGCAGTTCTATATGGAGAACTAGCTGTTACCCATGCAGCAAGTGCTCCCTCCCCACGGCACAACTGGAACCAAAGGAACAGCTAGGCTGATACGTTTGGACAACGATGCCGTCGCAGGAGCTGGCAGGACGAAGTTGAATAAACTTCGGACTGCCTAACGGGACTCCGGCTCCGGATTTTTCCTCGAGGTTGACTCCTGAAGCCTTTTCCATGAATGGATGTAGCCACAAGACAGTGGAGGTTTGATATAAGGGTTTTCCTTTCCCTAGGTGGGCCGCCTTCATGGACTAACGAGCTCCACCTGCCCGAAGCATGCTGGTTTTGAGGCGCCAGTCAACCGCCTTCGCCCTTTCTCCTGTCAGTAGAAGCAGTTCCGCCGGGTCACACATGACCACGCGTGCAGGCCAGGAGCTGGACTTGGTTGTCAGAGGCTATATGAGACGCAGGCCATTGGAGCATTTTTAGAATTGGGAGCTTATTCCCAAAACCGCCCCGGCCGTGACAACCTTGCACTACTTATTTATAGATTCAAGATTCAAGATTTATGGTTAAAAAATCAAATTGCTGTACAATACCATAGGATATACGTATAAACAATTATAAAAAAAATCGTAACTTGTATGATCATATCCATGTTCTTCATAGTTGGAGCAAAAATAATCGTCAATGGCAACACAGACTGAGGGAAAAGAATCTTTGGATGGACGGTAGTTCCGTGCGTTAAAATTTTATAGACATCAATAGGTAGGGGCCAACGCAGTAGTTCTCAACATAAGGTTTCGTAACCTTTGTTTAAAGATGTGCTCGTTCGCCGAGGTAACGATATCTATCGGCAAGCTATTCCACAAGAAGCATACACGAACAGCGAAGAAGTGACGACGACAGTTCAATCGTGAGTGTGGGATTTGAAGGGTCAAAGGGTGGCTGCGTGTGGGGACAACCGAACCAAACTTGAAGAGGTGTTTGAGAGGGTGGGATTTCGCATAGATGATTCGATATGTCAGAGTGAGGTCGTGTAGGATACGCCTGCGCTCGAGGGTGCACAGTCCAAGTCTGGTCAGTCGCTGCTCAAAGGGTAAATTATTCAATCCGGTAACAATTTTGGTTGCCTTGTGATAAATTCGTTCGAGGAGCGAGATGTTTTTTTCCATCCATGGCGTCCAAGCTTGTACAGCGTAGTCAACGACAGGATGTATGTAAGTGTTTAGTAATTTCGTGAGTGAGTGTGGTGGGAAACGTCCGAAAATGCGTTTCAGTAAACCTAGCAAGCTGCACGCACGCTTGTAGACGGCGTCGCACTGTAGGCTGTTCTTCAAAGTGCCAGACACCAAGATTCCGAGATCTTTTTGTGATGTACTCCATTCAAGCGGGTGGCTGCCAAGTTTGTAGGTAAAGGGAAAGGGTTTTCCGACTTGCAACATTTTGCACTTACGGAAATTAAATGGCAGTTCGTTTTGGATTGACCACTGGTGCAACTTATTCAAATCTCCTTGCAGAACATGACAGTCCTCGATAGAGTTGACCTTCGTCCAGATTTTTACATCATCTGCGAATAAAACAAGCTTACATGCTAGTAAGTTCGGTAGATCGTTTATAAATATGAGGAACAGTATTGGACCGAGAACCGAACCCTGAGGGACTCCGCTCGTGGCTTCAATTGTTCGAGAAGTTTCACCATCTATTCTGACTTTTACTTTGCGTCCAGACAGGTAACTTGTGAACCATGTTAGTAGGTTTCCGATGACGCCAACATTCTGCAGCTTCTGAAGCAGTAAGGAGTGATTCACTCTGTCGAATGCTTTAGATATATCTAAGTAACCGGCATGGACGGAACCCCCTTGGTCTAGTGCTTGCGTCCAGTCATTTAGAGTCGTGAGCAAGTTAGACAGGCATGAATATGTTTTCCTAAATCCGTGTTGTGTGAAAGTTATTAACTGATGGTTCTCGAGATGTTCAACAAGTCGTTCACACACCAGGCGTTCCAAAATTTTAGAAACCGCTGAAAGAAGCGTCACGGGGCGGTAATTCGCCGGATCAGAACGACTGCCCCCTTTGTAGATTGGTGTGATAACACCGGTTTTCCATTGAGTTGGTACGGTTCCCGTATTCAATGAGTGCCTGAATAGACCACTTAGTGGGCCACAAAGCTCCAGCTCGCATGACTTCAGAACAGCGGGTGTTATTCCATCCTCTCCTGGTGATTTGCGAACGTTCAGTCCGCGTAAATGTTTTCGCACAACCGTAGGATTTACCTCGATGTTGCTAAGGCATTCGACTTGTAGTGGGTGCGGCAAAGACGTCAGCGTTGACACGTTCTTTGGACAAAATACTTGCGCATAAAATGATATTAGGGCATCAGCTGTATCCTTGACATTATCAGTCAGTCCGTTCTCTGTCTGGATAGGAAATACACCTGGCTTAACCTTGGTCGCGGCGTTTACGATGGTGTACAGCAACTTAGGATGTCGTTCCATCTGGTCGATCAGCTTCCAATGGTGATATTGCTTGTCTTCTCGAATTAGGGACGTCACCTTGTTACGAAAACTACGAAAGTGTTCCCAGGATGCGTCTGTTCGTATTATTTTGTGTGCAGCCCATGCGGAATTTCGCATGGCTATCCACTTCCGAGTGCGGCTTCGAAGTTTGAAGCAAAATGTTCTTGATTTCCTTTTGGGAACACAGGTAGAATTGTCGTCTAGTTTTGTACCGATATAACTTAACAGACTAGAACAATGAGTATCTGCATTCGTAAGATCGAGATGTTTTTCCTCCATAATCGTAATGGCACCGCGAAGGCCGAAGTAATCGACTCTCTTGATGAACTTAACGTCGCCCGACGCCCTTCTGGCGTTGCACACGAATTCGAAGGACAACACAAGATGGTCACTTAGCCCCAAAGGACTATGATACTGCACTGACTCCACTGCTGTTGCTTCGGAGGTTAAAACCAGATCTAGAATTGACGATTCATTGAGGCCCCTTTGTCGAGTGAATGAATGGACATGGTTGTATAGGGGAGTGAAAGTGATAATCTCACGGAATTTGTACTCAAGGGATTGCTGAGTATGGACACTTTTGGTATAGAGATGTGGGAGGTTAAAATCACCCATTATTAACAATTGGCATCCTCTAAGATTTCCAGCGTTGCGCATCATTTGTAACAACGTTTCATTGTGGGCATCGGAAGAGTTGGGCGAGCGGTAGATCACACCAAGTATACAGTTCTCTCCAGTTTCCAAGCGAAGGCTACACCACATGGTGTCCTCTAGCTCAAACCTTGTGTCAGGTACAGCTGTGCATTGAAGACGTTCGTTATAATACAAAGCAACTCCACCACCTGATCTTGAACGGTCTCGTCGAAGTAGGATCATGTTGGGAAGTGCCAGCTCGCAATCGTTCACCTGATCGTAAAACCATGTTTCGGTAACAGCAATGATGTCAGCAGAAAACTGAGCGTTAAAGTGAGACAATTCGGCGATTTTGTTCCGCAAGCACTGTGCATTTGTGTATAGGCATTTAACAGTGGTTTTCGTGTGTAGCGAGCCTATGCGGATGATGTTTGTATGTCCGACCCCCTGAGCGCCGGACCATGATGTACTCGGTCCGACTCGGTTTGAGCCGGACCCACTACGTTTTTTGATGTATTGGTTGCTTCCGTTTCGGTGGGAACGCTACCGTCTACCGCCCCCAGCCGCGAGTGTGTCTCACTCATTGGTTTGGGTGGGCTAAGTCTAACATCCTTGGGTAGTGTTCGTTTCTTTTTTGTCCATTCCGACCTTACTATTTCAGCCATAGCGCTGGTCAAGAACGTAATCTTCAGAGGTTTCGGTCCATCCCCCTTGTATTTTGGCGAAAAAGGAACTCGAAAAGTGTCCACAACAACGGCATTAGAAATATCGAGAGAACACGCAATGTAGCGCCATTGTTTGACGTCGTGCTCTACCGTTTCCTGATTCGATGCTTTAGAAGTATTTTCTGGTACACCAAGTAGAACTATACTTCGCGATACCGTTTGTTCCCTGTCGTTCAAGCTGCCCTTCCTTTCCACCATGGTACATCGGGATATATGCGGCAGTTGGAGTCGGAATCTGACTTGAGTAGGTATGCATTCAGCAATACGTTCTCGATATCAGCCTCGCATTTTAGTGTTACCTTGAGCAAGCGAGGTTGACCAATATGAGGTGAAGATGATTGGCGGGTTAGACGAGTCACCTTTTCTGCGTTTACATGTTCTATACACAGTAGGCAAACAGATAAGATAGTGACTCGATTCGAAATATAATGAAAGTCGTCACCAAAAATATGCAAGGGGAAAATGAAATAACTCGTAAAAATTCAGCTTCCAAGCCATTACATGTAGTGGTTAATGATGGAAAATCTTTGCTCAAATAAAACACTGGACGGATAAGATTTTATTTAGTTATGCCTGCGCAAAAACGTCAACGTTAGTATAAAAATGTCTTGACAGCATCGTCATACCGAGCAACTTATATTCTCTTCTATACTGTAAGGTATGCATATAGATAACATAAACAACGGGGTATCTTGCATATAGTCGTCAAGTGACGAATTAAATATAAGCATATTATTGTAGTTTATCGAATTGACAGTACTAACAACGCACGCGTGTACCTGATTAAACATCTGCGTTAGTTTCATTTGGACAGTGTTAACCTCCAAAATTCAAGCATGACCTGTGATTTTTCACGGAGTTTGAAGTTGTAATAAGTAATCTCGATAATGGGAAACAGTGGTAAGGACTTAATATACAAAGGTAATGGTCAACTAGCATTATTCTTCGATGAAGGGCCTTTGTGTCCATTCGTCTGAAGCACTTGGCGAATGGTGTTTATTTTGTAACACATCAACAAGCTTATACACTCGATGATACAATCGATCTAGAAGCTAAATATCTTTCTTGAATCATGATTTCCAGGCTTGGTCAACATAGTCTAGATTCATGTGTGTACATGTATTTCAAATTAAGGGAAACGATTCCATTGAATAAATCCAAGCATCTGCCGTAAAATGTCTAACATATTAGAAATGCGTTTGTAGACCATTTTTCAAATTACCACAAATGCAAACTCTCAGGTGCTTTTCTTCGATTTGTTTGCGTACGTTTTCCTGAAAGTTTGCGTTAATAATCGATATTCTCTACAGCTGTGGGTTCTGATGTAAGTATTAAGTCCAAGGTAGACGGCTGGTCTGATCCCCTCGTACGAGTAAATCCAAAAACATGGATATAAAGGGATGCGTGATCCAAGACGGCTCGAAGTTCATATTCAAGTGTCTCTGATGGATGACCATCCCGGCTATGGCGCAGGGAAAGTTGAAATACCCCATTATCAATATTTGAGTATTGAACCGCGTTGTTCCAATAACGCATTGGACTCCTGAAGTAAGAGTCAGAGAGCATCAAATGTGTCAGTTATATCAAAGGGTCTGGTCGTTCATAGCTCTGAAGATAAACGATTGCTTGAAGTATAGTGCTGCACCTCCGCCATCGCCTAAACAGTCACGCTGGGCAAAGAGATTTCACTATCAGACAATGAGGCATTGAAACACGTTCCTGTGATTGCAAATATGTCCGGCGCCGTTTCATTACAAAACTCAGAGAATTCGATTAATTTGTTAAAAGGCTGTTTGCGTATGTATAGATGCATTTAATTGTATGTTCATGAGTAATGACGGGGTGTAAACTGAAGTTATTGGTCCAGCTTCTCTGGAGTCGGAGTTAACAAGTAGTGATGAATCATGTGGTAAGTGATAATGGCGTTAAACAGTGTGATGCCGGATCTTTCTGAATATTCAGTGCCTGAGATGATAAAACGTGTGAGCTGCTCATTGTTCGCCGAACGCTTGAATCGACAATAAGGTTTCAGTGTTAATTTGTCAGTCCGACTCGATTTGGGCTGGACCTACGATGATTTTTGATGTATTGATTTCTTCAATTTGGATGGTAACGCTGCTATCCACTGTCTTCGAACTGGGAGTGTTTGACTTATGGCATTGGGTTTGTGTGGGCTAAGTGTAACCTCTTTGGGTAATGTTCGTTTTCATTTTCTCCATTCCGACTTGTCGAGTTCGGCCATAGCGCTGCTCACGAACGTAATATTCAGAGTTTTCGGTCCATCCCATTTACATTTTGGCGAAAAATGAACTCGAAATGTGTCTACAACAACGGCATTAAAATATCTAGAGAACACGCAATGTAGCGCCATTGCTTGACGTCGTGCTCCACGGTTTTCTGAATCAATGCTCCAGAAGTATTTTCTGTAATACCATACCGTTTGTGCCCTGGCGTTCAAGATACACTTCCCTTCCCACAACGGTACATCGGGATATATGCGGCAGTTTGAGTCGGGATCTGTCATGAGTAGGTACGCATTCAGCATTACGTTCTCGAGGTTGACCAATATGAAATGAAGTTGAGTGGCGAGTTAGACGAGTCACTTTTTCTGCGATTACATGTTCAATTTGCATTAGGCGGCAAAGTTGAGTCCATTTCTCGATGTCGTGTTTCTGTTTGCTATCAAACAGGCTTTCTTGGGACTCGCTAACGTTCGTACATATCACGCTCAGCGAGTATGGGGAGTTCTTTTTGCGTATCAGAAAGTCAGATTTTTTCGAATTTAAAACATTTGGGGCTTGATTTTATGAGCCAGGTGCAGCAGTTTTGGACTGTGCAGCTGAGGTCGACCGTAACAGCATATCTCTGAAAGAAATTCCCACTTCCGTGGTCGTTTTAACTCATTCCAAAACGTCATTAACCCTGAAACAATATATACATTTGCATGCTTTTTTTCTTTATTAGCACACAGCCTTAGTCTCAGATTTCTTCAGTGGTGGCACCGAAATTGTTGTACTGATGTGATGGTTTACATCAGTGATTACTTGCGTACTCACATGATTTACCAATATTTCCTCCACACGTCTAAGGCTCAACTCGAAAATGGCCATTCTATTTTCTAATTTGGCTTCAAAATTATCGGCACCGCGCAAGGATTTATCTCTACAACGAACATAGACATAGCAGGCGCCTGGAACCTTTTCATTATTTATTAATGCCTTCGAATCAGGGGCTGAATTACGGTCACATTTACCATGGATTTTACCCATACAGAGAAAATTCGTTATGACTTTACTCGCCATGGGACTCACCGGTTGTTCACATGCTTTGCACGTGACCTCGGCACAATTCTGTGTGTCGAGATTCGTCCTATCAGGTGGCCCACAGCAATTCCACTGCTTTGGGTACTAGCAGGGAGCACATTCCATCCATCTCAGGGTGCTGAGGAATTTTGCGAGGCCCCCGACTGGTAGAGACAAATAGAGCCTGACGATTCTGAAGGATGTGTTAGAAAACGTCCTTCGTTCTTTCTACAGGTTCCCACTCAAATTGTGCCTTTTAATTGACCGATGAGTGGCTTAAACGAAGTTATTGTCCCTTCAGTTAAAAGTGGGAACTCGAGGCGATCTGATTGTTGTCCCCACTGAGGCTCGGTGGATCAGTCTTGCCCTCACGTTCTGTTGGTATAGGGTTTCGTTAACCCTATTCATTGAATTCAAAGATACAATATATCTTCACCTGTTGCGCGTACTCATGGCTACGTAAAACCACTTCATAAACAAGGCCCCAGGTTGCTGTAAACATGTTAAGTAAATAAGATGAACATAATCTTTTGATAACATTCCGTATAATGTGCACACGACACAAAAACACGTGTGCTGCTGGCATTTCAGCTCTCACTGCTGCCTGAGTGGCAGCGCTGTCATCCATCATGACCGAAAGAATGCTAACAGGGTTAGCGAATTCCAGAAACTTTTGTAGGAAAAAAAAGATATGGACGCTGTGGTCTCCGTCCGCAACCATCCGAAGCAAACAGGAATACCCCTACCGCAGCACCAAACCTTTCACTAGGCAACCTTGAGATGAGTATTCTTGACCCACATCCGATCTTACGGGATTGCGTTCGACGAATTCCTCAGAAAGATGACCGGTGTCGTCCAGCTTTTACGCATTCGTAAGTCCGGGATCTGCAAATTATCAAAGTTAAGCTAACACAAACCTGGCATTTGGTGCTGTGCTCCGAATGTAATACGATGAACCAGTGGAGCTTTGAAACCTGGAAATAGCACCTGCTGCTTCAACTAGGGATTCAAATTGTATGGGGTCGGCAACGGTTCCGAAAATTTCTGCAAAAACCTGAACTAGCGACATCGTCAAAATATGCTGCGTGTAGGCTATGGAGCGCTTTTTAAAGGACGGCCAGATGCCATGATTGGCTTAGAAATAAACGCATTCTTATTCGTGCCCCTTGAACGGATTCTGATTGGTCAGCTAATATATGCTTCGTGCCCGTGGAAAGTAATTGTAACGGACGCCCAAGTTGGTTCCATGTCGCTGTCACAGTTTGATTGATCGATTTTTTGGTCCGTATGTTGGATCTCGTAATGCGGTCAAACATGTTAGTAGCCTGAACTGGGTTGCTCGGTTGAGCGGTAGGCGTTTGGTTGACAGGTCGATGTGGCTACTTCGGAACTCGTGATTTCGTGATTTAGCAAATAATCTACTATATCTCGTTAACCACACAAGGTAGAATACAGGAACAGGACGCGATCTTTGCAATGACAGCAAAATCCTAGAATAGTTAGCCATGGAAAAAGTTTGAATGCGTTAGCGTTGTTAATCAGCTGACACGAGCAAAACAAATAAATTCCGATAAATCTGATGGAAATTAGCTCAGAATTCTTGGAATGGGATAAATCCAAGCAGATTCTGCGAAGATATGACCAGAAGTGTCGGAAGCGAAAAAATGCGACCGCACAGAAGTTGATAGTTTTTTTTCAATGGACGGCTTGAGCAACGTAAGTTTTCCCGTGTCGGGTAGTTCCGGTCAGATATGCCATTAATACTCGCTTTTATATACCTGACGCCTTGATAAGGATAACGCGGTTCAAGAATCGCCGGCAGTTTACTAACAATTCAGAGTTCAAATGGAAAGATCTGTGGAGATGTATATTTTGCCTGTGTGGCAATACAAACTGTATTTTCATATTATTCTAACGCTGTAGTGGCATATCTCAATTTCTGATTTGTGACCAGAATTCCCAATGATGCCTTTGACTTTTGTTTGGTGAGAACCAAGCCCAACATGAGATCACCTAGCTTGCTTTGCTCGACACTCGTTAAAGTATACTAATCTTCTGTTGACTTTGTTCGAAATTGTTTACACATTTAGCCTAGGCCAGGCATCTTTTCATCATTTAAAATCGATATCACTTCCAAGGTCAATGATTTGTCACATTTTCCGTGACATTTTACGCATGACAGTAGCTGAAACATGTGACAGATTTGACCTTAAAACTCACCATGTTCTAGAGGATGAGTCATGCTTAGCGAAAATAAGATCGTTTCAATATATTTTGGTGGTCACATCCCAATCACTTAAATAACACAACAGGTTACTAGCGGTTTGTCGTCACCAGGTGTGAACAGTAAGATCAGATTCGGTGAGCTTCGAAACAGTGGTTTAGTGACGAACAAAGCCACACTACTTTATCTCGAGTCATTTTGTTGTTCCGTATTTAATCATCGTGGTTTTTCGTAAGAACCCTATTTAAATGTGACAAACGAGTAGACTTTTGTTTACCAATATACCACTGTTTCAAAGCTCACTAAACCGTAATTTTCTGTGTCCATCTGATAAAGTCAACACACAGTAAACTGGTTGAGGTGTGTAAGCGATTGTGACGTGAGCACGAAGATATATTGGACGTTTATAATCACCTTGCGTGCTTGTTTTTCAAGACCTAATCTTACTGTCTCCACCTGATGACGACAAACAGCCAGAAACGGGTAGTGTTGTGCAAGGAATGGAAATGTGAGCACTAAAACATGTGCCTTTTGTACTTGACAAAGAATCACTTCGTGCTTCTGTATTTAAACATTTTTGTTCTTTACATAAAGCCTATTCAATGACTGAGCGTTCCATTTTAACTTGGTGAACAAAGTGTACAAAAAATCGGAGAAAATCGATAGTGGTTTGGTTGTTTTGATGCGGTATTTTGTGGAAATGGCATGAACTGACGAAGTTCTTGCACATCTCATCATCCGATTTAGCCGCGATTTGTTAGTTTCCTGTGAACAATGTTGTTATGATATTGATTATACGTGTGCATTAATCGTTGCAGTTCCGGGTAGTGGTAAGCATCTGATAGCAGAGACGCAAATCAAAGCAGAAAAAGCGATAAGATTGAGCTTAGTTTTGGCATAGTTTGTAGAATTTTTTGTAAATCGACCAATATTATGCAAAGGAATTTGTGTGCAATCGCTTAGAGTAGTTTTTGGGTAACGTTTCACATCTGACACAGAAGCTTCGTCAGACCAAGTGTGATAGTCACGACAGGGAACATGATTAAGTAGGAGTCAACCCACCACCACTGATTTGACCTTACCGCTAAGCAGGCTATAGTACGCCTACAGTGTGTTACGTCTCGTGTGAATGACCAGGATCAGTGGTCCATTTTTCTCACAGTGTTTATCCAAAACAATCTGATACAAGTGAACAAGCTCAAGGTCAGTTGACAGAGCTGCCCACATACGTGAAAGTATATAAATAACGAGGCTAAGGCTATTTTTTAAGAAAAGCTAGTAGGTATAAGGTGACAAAAACTCTTTACTTCCGCATCAGTGCCAAGCGCCAGATTGTGGAGATTTCTGCCCCATCCACCTTATTGACCGCCAGTCGACCTGCCTTGGCAATTTCGACCGCTTCCGCATGTAGGTGTTCGCTATACGGTTTAATACCGCGTTTCAATATTGCCACATTGTCTAAATCGACGCTGTGGCCCGTATCTAAAACGTGCTCCGCCAAGGCGGAATCACGCATAACGGATTGATATTCCCTAGCATCCCGGGGCTGTCTCCGGACACGCTTTCGGTATTCTTCGATTCTACAGTGAATTTCGCTGGAAGTCTGCCCTATGTAAACACCCGAACAGTCCTTACAGATGATTCTGTAGATGCTGTTCGTAACGCTAGAGAAAGGCGTCTTATCCTTGATAGTTTCCCCTTTCTTATAAGTTAAGCGTATGGCCGCCTGGTTCAAGAATCTACGTATCGCTTCAGAAGTGCATTTTACATAATATATACAGACTGTATCTTGCCAATTTTTCTCCGATTTTTCGGATGGGTATTGAAACGCGGTATTAAACCGTATAGCGAACGTTTACATGCGGAGGCGGTCGAAATTGCCAAGGCAGGTAGACTGGCGGTCAATAAGGTGGATGGGGCAGAAATCTCCACAATCTGGCGCTCGGCACTGATGCGAAAGTAAAGAGTTTTTCGTCACCTTATACCTACTAGTTAATTAAATTTTTGTTTTTCTAAAAAATAGCCTTAGCCCCGTTAGTTATGTACTTTTACGTATGTGGGCAGCTGTGTCAACTGACCTTGAGCGTGTTCACTTGTATCAGATTGTTTTGGATAAACACTATGAGAAAAATGGACCACTGATCCTGATCATTCACACGAGACGTGACACACTGTAGACGTACTGTAGCCTGCTTAGCGGTAAGGTCAAATCAGTGGTGGTGGGTTGACTGCTACTTAATCATGTTCCCAGTCCTGACTATCACACTTGGTCTGACGAAGCTTCTGTGTCAGAAGTGAAACGTTACCCAAAAACCACTCTAACCGATTGCACACAAATTCCTTTGCATTATGAATACACGATCGGTCCCAAACATACTCCAATCGATTGCGACCAATATTATGTTTCCCGATTTAGCCACGATTGTGCAGTCATGCCGTATGATGTGTGTGATTGAATCTTTGGAAAAGATTGAATTTAAGTTTATATTGAAGCGGTGAATGGAAAATATCAATAAAAATAGTATTTATGAGGCGATCGTAAAACGAAAAATGTTCATTGAAGATGCAACTGATGCAACTGTTGAGCAGCACTAAGAAATTTAAAAGAATTGCGGGGAAAATAGCAAATGAGCAAAATGGTTTACATAGTAATATACAAGTATAACGAAGCCGAAAAGCAAAACAAGAATGCCAGAAAACTTTAGTAATTCAAAGGAATACAAAGGCATTCAAAGTTTTATTGGTCCAAAAAGCTAATACTTTACAATAACCACAGATTAAAATATCGGGAATGCATAAAAACAACACAAATGTTTTATAAATATGTAAAGTCAGCATGTGTATTCAGGTGCGAGGTTGGATTTAGTCAACATGTACTTGTCAAGTTCAGCCTTGAACATTATCAGGCTTGATGCGCAAATGATATGTGGGGGCATAGATTTCCATATAAAACAAACTCTGACAGCAAAGAAAAACCTTTGAAAATTTGATCTGGAGTGTGGAATAATTAACTTGTAGCCCTGCGATCTGCTACCACGTGCTTCTTGGCGATGAAACAGAAGAACAAGTGGGTGTCCACGGTATGCAGAATGTTGAACAGCAGGATCAAGACACCACTGAGACCACGGTACGAAAAGTCAAAGAGGTTTACATTTTTAGATGTTCAATGGTAGGCAGTTCTGCAAGGACCACGTATGAAGTGCTTCGAGATCTTTTTGTAGAATTTGGCAATCTTCTATCGTGCGTACGCTAGTCCACACTTTGATGTCATCCGCAAATAAAATGATTTTGCTGCGTACGATTCCAGGTATATCGTTAGCGTACACCACGAAGAGTATTGGCACAAGGACTGAGCCTTGAGGCACGCCACTTGTAACTTCTACTGGGCTGGATAGTGCGCCATCAACTCTGACCCTGATAACTCTACCCGTCAAGTAATCCTGTATCCAGGCCAATAATCTGCCGCACATCCCAAGGTGCTCCAATTTTTGTAGCAGTAGGCTGTGGTTATCACGGTCAAAAGCTTTAGACATATCCAAGTAATGAGCATGGATAGGGTATCCATCGTCCACGGCTCGAGTCCAATTATCAAGAATAAGTTGAATATCTAGGTACATGTAAGGATGTCGAATATATTGGAGCCTAGATACATGACAGAATTCACTCTAGTCTGGTGTGTGGACATTATTTTAGATAAAGTAAAATTAGCGCGAATTTCTTTGCTACAATCGCCAGGCAGATTAGTGAACACAATTTCAATACAAAAGTAAGGTGTTGTTCACATCCCCTGAAGTTACACACCCCTACCGGTTTCTGGCTGTTTGCTTTCATTCAGTTGATACAATAAGTTTTCGTTCAGTGAGCCTGGAAACAGTGGAAAAGTGGCAAACAATATCATGCTTGAAAGCCACTGTTACATTGGGTTCGAACGACGAACCACGTTGTTCATACCCAGATTTCGTTGAGCTATCCTTTCTTTATAAGGCTTGTTACGAATGATGAGAACTATTTTTGTTGAGCGGTGATAGATTCTCTGCATAAGGTTAACATTCTTCTGGCCCCAATGTCGTGAAGACTACACAACATTTTCCATGACTGGTCTCAAGTATGTATTCATGATCCTTGTGAATACCTAGGGTGAAAATTTTTCAAATATCCGTTTGATTATATTTAGGACATGTGTTGCTTTTTGAAGGCAGTGTTAGTTTGAAGTGAGGTTTTTAAACTGAAGCCTATCCAGACACACAAATCGTTTTCGTCACTGCAATTTTCAAAGACATGTGAACATATATGATACGCGAATTCACCACATTAATGAGCCTGCATTTGTTGAAGTTAAACGGCAGTTTGTTCTTCAACGACCAGCTGTGAAGCATATCGAGATCGTTTTTTAATAGCAGACAGTCTTCGGGACTACGATTGCAACGGTATTACCAAATGTGAATTGCATGAAAAAACTTCATTCAATTAATCTCGTTCTATTCGTGTCCTCTCGAAATATTTCATGTCACAAGACTCCGTCGCAAACTTTACAATGAGAATATCACAAGCCTTCATTTATTTGATCAACAATGTCATTGTTTCCGAGTAAATTTGATTAGGACTTACAATATTTTGAATTCAACAAATCACCGTTTGTAATGCTATTTAATCTCACGTGCTCGCGTACTTCTAGGGCTCGCATAATCACTCTGACTGTCCCTCACTCACGACTCAACTGTAGTCCACATGCGAGTTTGTTTTACGTGAAAGTATCTATGTCAATATTTGCACGCCTTTACATCGTACGCCTAACTGAATGTTCGGGGATGATTTCAGTACAACTTGGAACGCGTACCTTTAATGAAATGTGGAATAGCTGGCGGTGGTCAATCGTCAAAGCCACTGTTCGACTGTCAATCTTGTTCAATCACATGATCACACATATCACATGCAGATGTGATAAAACCTATGAGCAACACATTCGAGTTTCATGGCGTTTCTTTGAAGAACGATTCGCAATGTCTAATCTTATCTGGTGAAGATTGTACAAACACAATCCTGGTTGCTTCCTCATGTGGCATACTATCCGTTTATCCATCGCGCAATGCATTGACCAAATTGTTTACGGCTATAGGTTGTGTATCCTCTATTCCGATTTACACAACATCTCACGTGGGAGGCTACGGAGATAAACAGATTGAATCGCTTACTTCAAGGTGAATTTCACCTGATCAGTAAACTCAGGCATGCAAAATTTATCTGCGTGTCGTCTATTACTCCAGTGAATTACAGGTATATAATCCAATCGTGGTCGATAGGTTCTCCCCATCTCTAAATAATCAATGAAACACAGACATTTCTTGCCATTGAGTTACGTTTCATCAACCAAAATATTGTGGAGATGCACAGAGTACTAGCGATGAGCGCTAACCACGAGCTTCCGGATGAGATGCAGAGCACCACCCACTACACACCTTAAGAGATGGAAGCACCAAAACGTCCGTCGACGATAATCGTGAATTCGTAGTAATTCGGGTTTCTTGAGGATTTCATCGGAACGTTTCGAGCAAAAATATCCCTCGAAGCATGAGGAAATGGTCAATATCAAATGATATGAAAAACTTCAATGTCGGTCAAATGAGCCTTGTTTAAATCGTTCCGGTTGGCAAGAAATCGAATGACAAATAAGATCGAAGTGACCACAGGATCAGACGTGTTTCAGCTAATAATGTGAATATATAATTTGCCAATATAAGATAGACATGCGCTTTGTTACTTGTTTTTGTGTGTGTAATGAACGCGTTTGACCAATCGGCTTTATCTTGAGTTGAGGGATTCGTCAAGTGAACGCGACTTGTTTGGATCGGACGACTTCATGGATAAGACGAGACGCAATCCTTAAATGTCTGTGAAACGTGAGGGTAAAGGGATTAATGTTGCACCGATGTTCCAAATATATTGTAAGAGGTCACATGACACCCGTCGAACTGTATTGACCTGATGTAATCTTTTCCGGTTTGCCCCAACACTACGACAATGCGAAAGTTAGAGCATTGTACGATCTACCCTTAATGATGGAATAAAGTTGCAGCTGTTTTATGCGATAACCGTTGATTACATCAAAAGGTAATAAATGCCGAAATGAATGTTTTATTTTAAATTAAAAATGTGATGCGAATCAATTTGCGCAGGTCCGTTTTAAGCGAATATTTATTTTACGAAAAGATGCTTGCACGCAGGTCCGTTTGAGACTTGACATGGAAAAAGATGGAAACAGAGACGGAATCAGGAAAAAGAAGAAAAACTAAAGCAAAGCGATTAAAGACGTACATCATACTTACCCGTGATTATTCATGATCAACCTATTGAGAACAGAATTATGAAAATGAAAATCTTAATCTGATTATCTCTAATATGACATCTGTCAAAATCTCAAAAAGATATAGTAATACATCGGGCATGTTATTTGTGTGTTGTTTATCTATTATTTACAAACTTGAAAATTTTATTATAGGAAAAAACAGTAAGGGTAACTAAAACAGCATGATAAGTAAGTATATGGAATATAAACAATACCAACCGACTTCTAATTGGGAGAGTCACATATCATGTGGTTCCTCATGGATTTATCTAGTTTTGAAGTGAAAACCAAAACCGATTCCGAGCGTATGGTTTTTTTAGGTACGGCGTTTCAATTGACCCAAATTCTAACGAATATCAAATCGGGGTGGTGAATGACTTTGAGTGTTTGAATAAGATTCTCGAGATATAATCCATGCTTGAGTGGATGATACTCTGTGCGGACAATTTTGAATGCCAAAATTAGATCACTTTGTATGCGGCGTTGTGCAACATCTTGTTGTTTTTGTTAGAAAAGGAGGATTCCTGTGATACGAGAACAACGTGTTTGGACGGAACGACTTCCAAATACCCTCTATACGATTGTAAACATCACGACTACGGTTAAATCAGGGGATTTCGCAGTTCACACCGAGGACGGATTGACAGATAATGTCGAAAATACAGCTGACGCAATGGCGCGAGTATATTTTCAAAGGATTTCACCCTGCCAACTCTTTTGTTACGTTTGATAGACATGGAAAGCTTAAGTTATGTCAATGTGTATTTTACGGTTGTGCGAAAGCATCTACGCTGGATAACGTTAACAAATCCCAGGGAAAGACGGAATAAGTCCGGCAATTCTGGAGCTCTGAGGCTCAGTATGTAAATTATTTAAACACGCTCTAAATGCAGGAATCAGGTCAGCAAACTGGAACACAGAAGTTATTATACCAATCTACAAAAGTGGCAGTCTTTCGGACCCGGGTAATTACCACATTGTGACGCTCCTTTCTGTGCTTTCTAAAGTATTGTTAGGCATGTTGTTTGAAAGTCTTTTCAGGCACCTCGAGAGCCAAGAAATTCTTTCTCAGACAAAACATGGATTTAGAAAAATTCGCTTAAACTTGTCTAACTTGCTCACGAATTTAAACGACTGGACGCTAGCAATAAACGAATGGAGTTCCGTACATGCTTGTTACTGATATATATATCTAAAGATTTTAATCAAGTTGATCACTACTTACTACTTCAGAAGCTGCAGAATGTTGGATTCACCGGAAATCTACTAACGTGATTCACAAGTTACCTGTCTGAACGTAAAGCCAAAGTCAAAATAAATGGCGAACTTTGCCATACTATTGAAGACGCGAGGAGTGTCCCACAAGTTTCACTATTCGGTCGAAGTCTGTTCTTAATATTTATACACGATTTTTCGAAAAAGGTGCGATGGATACAAGCTGCCGTTGAACTGTCGCAAGTGCAAAACGTTGCCAGTGGGAAAACCGTTCCTGTACTCATTCTTACTTGGCAATCACACGCTTGAGTGAAGTATATCTCAGAGAGATCTTTGTATGTGAGCGTGCGGATATTTGTCTGCAGTTCGCGGTCAACTGCATGTAGCATACTTGGCTTTCTCAGACGAATTTTCGGAAGTTCAAGACATCTCGCTCTTCAAAGGGATTTATCATAAGGCAACTAACATGATTATTGTATTGCATAATCTACCCTTTGAGCAGCGACCGACTAGATTTGAATTGTTCAACCTCGAGCGCAGACGCATCCGAGCTGACCTAATTCTGACACCGAATAATCCATTCGAGGTCCCCCCACACAGAAAACCTTGTTTAAAATTTGGTTCCAATCTCCCGACCCGTAGTCACAACCTGACTATTCAGCATTCCCAATTAAACTGTCGCCGCAAAATTTACGCAGTCCGTGTATGCTTTTTGTGGAACAGCCTACCTCCAGTAATTATTTCCTCATCAAACCAAATGATATTCAAGGAAACGTAACGATCTTTAATGTAGAATAATAATGTGTTGGCCCAAGTTTAATGAAATCCCATAGTGATTACTACTTGCACAAATACTTGGAAAAACAAATATACCCGATCATATATATCCGGTCGAGACTACCTACATGCCTATCACACTAGGAACTATTTTTGCTCCTCGCTTGACGTACATGAACGCAAACATTAGGGTAACGATTTGTTCACCTAACATACATATGTCCTATGGTATTGTACATTTATTTACTTTTTCACTATAAATCTTAAATCTTGAACTTGGTTGCACGATGACAAATCTAGCCGGATTTGAGGTATCAGGAAAACGTTCAACAGAACCAAAGCCAAGTGAGATGTTGTAAAAGAACTTTCAATCGCAAGGCGGAATCTTTAGCAATCAATGTGATGCTTCTTGGCGTTTCCGCTACAGAATCCTGTTAAAATCACAGGGGTTTACACTTCAAGGTAATGATCAGTTTCACATATTCATTCCGTCGTGTAACAATTACAATTTGATAATTCGTGTTCGAAAATTATCTAAATGAATTAGGTGCAATATATTGTGCCGCTCACATCTACCAACTCACACATCACAACTGGTTTTCGGCTGTTTGACATCATCAGGTGGAGACCGTAGGATCAGGTTCAGTAAGTTTTGACAAACAAAGTTATACTGGTATATGAGTAGTTCACACATTTCTTACAAAGAATCACGATGTTCAAAAACTGATTCACAAAGTGATTCCTGGTCATGCATTCAATGGGCTTATCAAATACCAAAATGTTGTGGCGCTCAGAACCACTCACTCATCAAGATTCTTTGTTAGAACCCTATACAACAGTGGCATACATTGTTGATTACGTACAAATTATGCAATTAACAGGCAATTGACGAGTCGTGAAATTTTGGTTTAAAAATCAAGAGAAGGGGAAAGTTTCTACGGCGCGAGGCAGAATAAAGGGTTCGCCAAAAGATCTTATGGAATAATGTCTCACAAATGATCTGTATTTATTTATGAATATTGATAAACATGTGTATATGCGTATATGTATGTATGTATATATGTATGTATGTATATATGTATGTATGTATGTATGTATGTATGTATGTATGTATGTATGTATGTATGTATGTATATATGTATGTATGTATGTATGTATGTATGTATGTATGTATGTATGTATGTATGTATGTATGTATGTATGTATGTATGTATGTATGTATGTATGTATGTATGTATGGATGTATGTATGTATGTATGTATGTATGTATGTATGTATGTATGTATGTATGTATGTATGTATGTATGTATGTAATTATGTATGTATGTATGTATGTTTGCTTCGTTTATTTACTTGTGATATAAAACGATAGATATGCTCTGGTCTTATAAGATGTAGAGGTTCGCTCGTTTAATTACATAAAAATATCTCAAAACCCTTCATTAGCAAATAATTTGCATTGACTCACCTTTAGGCATGTCAAACGCGCCCAACATCCCTATCATGTAAATAAACAGATTTTCAATATATAATTACAATTATTTATTGATTTCATATATTCTTGATTATCGCCATGAATAGGTTATTCGAAGGACTCATTATAAATATAACAAATATTGAGTTAATACGAGATTATACTTGTAAGCCATTCTTGAGTCACTTTTATATAAGAACCACGGTGTTCAAATACAGAATCACAAAGTAATTCAATTCGTTAGGAAACGACTTATGCATAGCAATGCTCAATAAGTGCGTGGGATGTGAACGACATTGTACATTGCATGAGGCAACATCTTCAATGTGTCGTGTGTGTAGCGCAGAAAATGCAAGTCATGCGAGTGGTGTGAACATGTGATTAATTCACTTTCGGAATCTCTTCCACAAGTGGCTTAGTATAAAGTTTTGGCAGTTTAACGGACACGCAACTTGTCGTCACCTAACTGTTGTAGTTGGCTTCTAAGTTGCATAAAGATACAACAGCAAAAATAAAACTAAAATTTCTCTTGAAGAGTATTTCCCATTCGTCTCTTTCTTTTACTCAACTTATCTCGGCTAATTCCAGAAGCATTTGGCATGCAACCATTTAAATGGACTGATCCCTTTATTCCAAGTTGGAAAGGCATACCGAGTTCAAAGTGATCTTGAATGTAAGCCTATAAATTTGAGCTCTGTTAAAAACCATTCATGCTAACGTTATTCAATGCCTTCGTCAAATCAATAAAGATGTTCTCAATTCCATACGCTGTACCCAAGATAATTCTTGAGGTTTTCTTATGTAGAAAAACATGACACGGTGCTGCAACATGCTTGCGAAATCAATAATTGGAATGGCTGCATTTTGTCAATGCAAACCTGAACGATTTTATTTCGGTATCACTTCCCGCCCAAGGACGATGTTTGTAACGTAGACAGTTTCGTCGCGGAAGCATATGGTTGCAAGATTTCGTCCTCGCGTCATTACGTTTCTTGGTTTACATCCAAGACGACCTGCCAGAGACGCTCTCATGCAAGCTGATACTCTTTTGCTGATGATAATAATCTTTGGAGGCGGATAAAATCGACTGCGGACTGTTTACAGCTGCAAAGTGATTATGATGTTCTTCCTAAATAGTCGGTCAGGGATAAGCTGTCATTCAATTACGAAAAATGCCAGGTGCTGCAATTTGGTAAATCACCACTTTGGGCAGACGATTTTAACCTGGACGGTGTAGGAGAGTGATATTGGAGTTTAATTATGCGGCAGCATAAAGAAAAGCATGTATTGTGAGTTCATCTACAAGCGTGCTCCTAAGCTTCTTGTCAGCTTCCAGAACACTCTCGCCTGGAACGTTGCCCACCATCATGAAAGCACTCTTAATTCCAAACATGTTGCATGCATCGAAAGTTTTGACTCCCTGCTTAAAAAGAATATACTATTGCTTGATAAATATTAAACTTCGGGCAATCAAACTCGTGAGTAAATTCTGGAAACTAACGTACTAGGAACGTTGGCAGAAACTGCGACTCCCCACCATTCTTCTAAAAAGCTTACGAGTGACGTATTACTGACATGCAAAATATTCCACACCATCCTTTGGAACATGTATTCAAATAGCGTTAATCACAACATACACGCAACCACTCAGCGAAACTACAAATTCGAAATTTTCATATTAGCTGTCGGCGATATTTTTTTATTCTGTACCTGTTTGTTTTGTTTAGAATGACATCCATGAAAATATTGTTACCGCTCCCAGCGTCGAAAATTTCATTCGAAATTTGGATACTCATTTGTTGACGACACCTGGTTATTCACTCATGGTAAGTATTCAACAGGACTATACGTGACATAGTATGATTATTTGTTATTAATTTTTCATGAACGAATATTTATCATGATTCGGTTATTGTGAAGCCTTATAATTTTTTGACCATAACATCTTGAATCTTGTAACTTAAAACGATAATTTTCATGTACACCATGAACATTCGTAGTTGTGTGATTGTTTTTTTAATTTTCTTGAATTTTCGTTTGACGAATTACGTTCGTTCACATGACAAACAATCTTTTGTTTCACGTAACCCGCTTGGCCGTAAGGAAACTGGCAATTTAATATAGGCGATCGATGATAATCAGTACTATATTTATGCAGTTACTTAATTAACCACATTTTTACGCGAAATTAATCTATGGTTAACAAACTGACCTCATAGTTTGTTTTATATGCAGGTGCGCCTGTGGATAGGGATAAATCACAAAACCAATATTATATTGTAGGACACTGTATTGAAATCGTTCCGGTTGGTAATGATATTAAGTAAATGTTACCGTGCTTTAAAAAAACTTTGAACTAACGTGATTGCAGAGGAGCTTGAAACAATATACACGAATGCATTCGGCTAGAATACATAGGGCGACTGGTCTTTCGTTTATTCCTTTGGAGTAAAATTATCATTGATTCATTATTCCGTACACATATTACTGCAAGAAGCTCGGTATTCGACGATCTGCGATCTGTTCTGCAATCCGAGAATATCGGTATCGCTGCAAGTGTTCTACAGTTCTAGTCCAAATTTCATAGTTTTTTTTTATAGAGATACTAAAGCTACTTGCGCGCACACCGAGCGATTTTTGGTCGAGCTAGTTCGCATGTGTTTCAGAGTTTAACATAAACATGTACTCGGTTACAACCGAGTAGTTCACAGTTATATCCTCGTCGCTTCAGGATTACATGATTAATATATTTTGCATTTATATAAAAATGGCTCCTAAAAACATTATTTATTGTATTACTTTTATTTTGTTGAAAGCAAACGATATGCAGAAAAACCTATTGGTTAGCCACGCTTTACATCTAACTACGCTATTAGTGTATGTATCGCTGTTCAGCCATTCACGATAGCAAGCAGCTATGCGGTCAGAAGAAGTGATGCACTTTGAATTCCGCACTAGATTGTACCAATTATCTTACCGCTACGTTTACTAAAGTTCGAAGGATTAGTTCTCACA
Organism: Atriophallophorus winterbourni; assembly: GCA_013407085.1. Taxonomy (NCBI): domain Eukaryota; kingdom Metazoa; phylum Platyhelminthes; class Trematoda; order Plagiorchiida; family Microphallidae; genus Atriophallophorus; species Atriophallophorus winterbourni. The sequence goes on from JACCGJ010012232.1 coordinate 25,155, forward strand.
TTCTACTTGACGTTGAACGCAATTTGTTTTCTCACTTTAACCTGACTGTATTTTCCCTAAATTTTGAATTCTTCACCAGCTACCTTCACGCCAATTCTGTCCAAAGAATTTGTGTTGTTGTTGCGTTATATGTCAGTCATTTTACACATAAGCTCCATTTCTTTTTCACACAATCTAGAAACAGCATTAAGCAATTATCCGCAAATGATGAATTCTTTCAATATAAATAGTTCGGATATTTCAAGCTAGGTGATCACCTAAATGCCAGCAAATCCTTACAGAATGCCCTCATATCAAATATCCTTCATTACATCCTATGGAATTCTTACTGTTCAAATTTGACGAAGAGATATCACTGTTTTCTTGGAATATTTTAGCGTGGAATGTAGTATTTTAACAATATAAGTATAACGGGAAAGTGTCAAATACTTGGAAACATAACTTTTTAGGATTCTTCATTTTGCACATGCGGATTGTCAGCCCTAAGTCTTCGCGTACCAATGAAAAACAGTCAATAGGCGAGTGAAGCTGCTTTTGGGAATGAGCATTAATGGCTGCATCGTCGACAAACAGCAGGTAATGGATTAACACATCCCGTAACATGGTTTGTGCTCTCAAGCAGTTGAGGTTGAAAAGTCTCATTCTTCTCATAGAAGCGTATTTCAGCAGCAGAGCAAAGACAATACCCAACAACGTGTGTGCTAGAACACACCGTTGTTTAACGCTTCAGCGAATTGTTGAGCTTTAAAACTGTAATCGTTAAAACGGACAGAATCCTTCATTTCAGATTGGAATGAAATAACGAGTTTAATTAGGATTGCTGGCAGCATAAAAGATCAAGCATTTCGAAGAGACCCTCAAGGCTAACGTAGTGAAATGTCTTCGTTATATCAATAAAATCAGCATATAAATGCATATTCTGTTTCCGACACTTTTCTTGAAGTTTTCTCAGGGAGAGGATTGTGTCTACGTTTGTTTATTCCCCTACAAAATCCATATTGAGAATCGGTGTAATTTTTTAGCTGATTCTTATAGACGCATCTGAAAATCTGTAGCCAAAAATTTGCTGACCAGATTCAGAATGGATATACCTCTGTAATATTTGCGGTCCCCAGGATCACCCTAATTCTGAAATAACGTGATGATCTTGGTGTCTCGCATCTCATGTGGAAAACATTTTTACCAGCAATGATGAATAGGCTGTAATGAGGCTGTTTTGCATTAATTTATGAGCTCAAGTGGCATTAATTAATCACCGGGGGACTTTCCACACGCTAAGCGTCGATTGCTCTGTCAAGCTCATCAAAAATAATGGAGGTATCGAAGTGTTCAAGGGTTGGTAAGCGTTCAACATTTTCAAGTAAAACCATGCTGTCCATAGAGTAGAAAGAAGAGGAGCGCTAGAACCATCTTTCCAACAGCCGAGGTTTGTCTACAATATGGTTAGCAGAGAGTGACTTATGGGATATATTTATGTTTATAAAGAAAAAGGAATCTTTAACTCCCATCATATATACCGTGAAAACTACGTGCGTATGTAGCTTTTCGGATGCCGATGCTAATTTCAGTCCACTATATGTTTGCACAACTATGAGCAGTTTCTTGGACATCATTCATAGCTGTTTTGAGGAGTTGAAAACTTGTATCTGTTGGCATACTTTTGAACTTCGAGAAAACTGAACATTTCTCGTCGAAAGCAAGCAGAACCCGAGGATTACTAAAATTCAGTTAACCAAAATGTCTTCATTTATAACATGTAACAATTTAGATTCGATTTACGGATGTAATCAAAACGAGCGGGTATTTAAATGCGTGATTGGATGACTTCCAGATTATAATCGAACGTTACTCACACACGTGATATCGAACCACAATGGTATCGCTTGCAGCAAGACCAGTTTGGTGGAGCATCAATCTGTCGTTTGTTTTGAGGAGGACGAGTGGAGAAAACTTGTTTCTGTCGTTGGGATCATTGGAAGGTTCGTTGTTTTTATGAACCCAGTGGAGCTTGTTCTGTAAATTAGATTGATGGTTTTCATTCCGGAAGAAAGAAAACGTGTTCATTTTGAGAATAGCATGGGGAATATCTAATAAAGTATTTAAAGCAATCTTATGCATTCACAAATGTTGAGAAACATTTTCGTCTATGTAAAATAGAATTGATGTGGATAAGTTAGCAATTGGCAAAGTTAGAGAATAATGTGCTGAAGAGCGGTTGGTTTATAGTGTGTTAATCACGTCAGAATCGAGATAAGTAGGATCTTCAGAATACGATCATAGTAGAAATAAAAATTATCCGTTAAGATCTGATTCATTACCAGAATGAATAAACTGTGACAAGTACCACGAATAGCATTTACTGAATCAAAAGTAAGTAATATCCGGACGGAAATCCTGGGAACATCATCTTACGATAAATGAACCGCGAAAGTGTTCTGGAAGGAAGATCCGAGAGGCGATAACAACAATATAGAAGTGTTCTGATGCGACATAAAAATGTTTCACACAACGTGAATCCCTTAACGTTAAAAAGTGGTTGACATAATATCCACAGTAAGTAGTCGCTTATACAATCCATTTTCTATCTGCAAAATGTTACATTTCACGAGATTGTAAGGTTGCTCGTTGAGTAAATCACCACCATAACCCATAACCATAAAATAGGTGGGATAATAGTACGTTTTGCCAAAACAATACGTTTAGCTAATCACTGGAAGCTTATTCAGAGGTTGGGTAAATCCATTTAAACCCACTAACATGAGGGGCTGGTTCTATCTTACAAAACCGAGATCCAACCTGACACAACTGCGCATTGACAACACGAGAACGGATACACAGGATCGAAAGTTAAACGAAGCTTAGCAACAATGTAGCACCTCAAAATACTGCCTCGGTCTTCACAGGCAAACGTTTCACTCAGAAATGTGTGCCAAAAATTCATAGGTTAAATGATGCTTTAGGAAAATAAACTCGAGTGAGCATTTTATTGAAATATGTTTGGGAGCGATCGTGTATCAACAATGCAAAGTGATTTGAGTGTATTCGGTTAGAGCATGTTTTAAGTAACGTTTCACTCCTGAAACAGAAGCCTCGTCAGACCTAAGGTGATAGACAGAAGTGGAAAGTTTACCAAGTATCGTAGATCACAGCACCTCTGTTTTGACCTTACCGTCAAATAGCCTATCTTAAGCGTAGGGGTGACGATTCACGTTTAGTGTCATTTGACATTCCCGGCCACATGCGTAAATGTGCACAACTACTGGGCTCAAGGATTAAAATTGTTTGGAGAAGAAATCTAATCAACTATTACGTATAAGATGAATTTGATCTACATGTTTGCACCTGCGCTCAGCGAATGATTAGGCCTATCTCTGCTCCATCACCTCCAATAAACACGACTTCGACAGCCTTCGAATGTAGGGTCTTCCACGTGTTTAACTACCGCTTCTTAACATTTCCCGATTGTTTAAATCGATGCTGTGAGCTCCAAGTGAGCCAACGCTGATTCACGGATAATTGATCAATATTCTCTCAGATTTAGGTGATGTCTATCTACAAGCATTCAGTGTACATAGCTTTAAATATGAGGCAGATCTCACAGCCCATTTTACTTTTGAAGTTGATATTACCTTTAAATATATATTTTCGGCCACAATGAAATTTGTGGTCAATGAGACGCAACTTGTTTTTTCATACAAAGATATTTCTGTGGCAGTAATTTGAATGGATCAGGATGGTATAACCCATACCTCCGAAACGTTCTTTCGCAAACCCTGTGTTTATATCTTACGTTTCATTATATGCTTTCGCTTGCCTCCGTTCGAGTCTGCAAGCTCAGTTACAGTTATCATTGCGGAATTCAAAGGCTGTTGAACGAAGCTTGATTTCGAATTCACCATTGCACAAAACATCGTAGCATGGACCTCGCTTTTAACGAATATTCACATGCGATTACGAGGCATCTCTAACTCATATGAAAGCTTGCAACTAAATGAAAATATTTCACGAGATTTTAGAGAATCAACTCAGCGAAAATAAGATGCTCACCTGAGGATCGGAAATCGTTACGATCGTCGGTATAAACTGCTCTGCTAAATTGAAATTCAATCTACAGCATTCACAATCGCTTCCGTATATCACAATTTGTCCATCCGATTGATCTTCGAAGTACACCGAAAATCTTTCTGATGCAATAAATATATAGCATAACAATTAGGTGATTCATGAGTTCATATTAGTAAAATTATACGTCAAAAACGAGTTCTCGCAGTTATACATCATTAGTAGAACTGAGAAGGGAAATTTTCTGTGAGCGCTAAGCAGCAGCACCATTCTAATTCTCGCAAGCCATCGTTGAGTAAAATGCACACAGCTAACCTCTACACGTTGGATGTAAATAAATCAAATGGCATAGCCAGTTTCGTGCGATGGGAAGCCATCATATATCACTGACTCCTGAACATATTTAACAGCATCAGAGGTGCTACTCATTTAGGTTTCAACACCAAATTAATGTTAACAAGCACATGAAGAATGTTTTCATACTATGCACAGATTCTCGATAAATTGTGAATGTTAGGTCTTAGGAGATTGGCAAAAGACCCAGAAAACCATCACGTGATACGAAACTACAAGGCAGACTTCATACCCACATATTTGTAGCATCTGAACTCAGCTTAGTAACAGTGAATATTATGCTTTCACATTTGCTTGAGTGAAATTGTTCATACTTGTTTGCCGGATTTTAATCGACGGTGCTAAAGATTTTAAAGATTTTTCTCCTTTTTCCTGTTACCCACGAACCTGATCAATGTTGGTATTGTCAGACAATCGGCAGAGTTTAAAATGGATACTGAGAAACGCTAAGAAAAATCCGCCAGATTGAATTTCGCTCATTTCTCATTCAAACGCCATATATATATATATATATCTATATATATATATATTAATCATCTATAATCTATATAGATATATATATATCTTATATCCTATCTCTCTCTATATATATCGAACCAAGTGACAAAGGAAAACGTCTTTTAGAATTCATGCTTGTCACTATTTATTTATGTCTGTACCGATTTATCTGGTTAATAAACCTATAGTGAATTCGCCCGACATTGTTTGTTCCATTTTGACCGTCATCTTCATCAGCGAAAAATAAAAATCTCGCTAATTTATAACGGACAAAACGGCCGAAAGACAGTGAAAACATAGCTTGCCGATTCCGAAGAATCAGCCTCCGAATCCACGGAATCGGCTGCTGAAACTACGGAATCAGCAGTGGTAGAAATGAGTTCCACATTTTCAGCAAATCGTTGCCTATTCCGCGGAATCAGCAACGAAATGCCCATTCCGCGGAATCGGCAAATTGATTGCTGAATCCGCGGAATCGGCAATTCCGCGATTTCGGCACGACATATATATATATATATATATATTACATCTATTTTGCTTTAAAAACATCAAATGTTTTGCATTCACACGTCCTTGGCGGTAATGCTTCCATAGTAAGCTAGACCGCACAGAGAAGAAATGGCGGCACAGTCAAGTCCTGAGTGCGGTATGCGAAGGCAAATTGAGGCTACGTGCTGCATCCCATCAACTAGCTTTGTAGCTCGGTGGTAAATTCTATCCAAGAGGTCGATGTCTTTGCGCAGCCACGGTGCCCACGCTGGGATCAAATACTCCATCGTTGGATGAATGTAAGTATTTATAATGCGGCGAAGTGTTTTGGGCGTGAAGCGCCCAAAAATTCTCCTCAGGATTCCTAAGATACCACATGCCAGATTAAACACTTTTCGACAATGCATATTCGGTTTCAGGTTATTAGTGATCCAAATCCCGAGATCCTATTTAGCGGTGGTCCAAGTTAGGTTTTCGTGGCCTAGATGTGTGGTCGTAATTACGACCAAGCTGTAACATATTACATTTGCGTAAGTTGAACGGCTTGCAGAGTAAAGCAAATGTTTTTGGGATTTGAAGATGAGACTAGCATTAGAAATCATTTCATATTACCATAAATTTGTTCTATAAACATGATTTTCCGAAATTTTCATGGATAAATTAAATTTTATTCGTTGAAAATTAGGTGTACACGAACGAAATACTTTTTCAAAAAGCTCATTTGCATGCATTTCCATCACACACACCACACGACTCCTTTCGTGCTGTTTACACTCATCTGGATCAGGATCCGCATGCGCTTGAAGTCGGTTTTCAATAGCATCCTCTTCAACGTGAAGGATTTTTCGATAGAATGGCGAACAGATGTTTTAACGCCATCGGTTGAGTTACTTAGCACAATCGGATACATAACGCAACTATCCATAATAGAATATTTGGTAGCGATATAGCTATCGAAAAACAAGCTCTCATTCTCATCTTTGCTGACTAAGCAGCGTATTGCGAATGGAAAATTGTCGCTTCCTCAAAGCAGTTGTGTTTCCCACTCCTAACTCAGAATGGCGTTGTTGTAATGTTGGCCAAACAGTTACCTTATCCGAGCAGATGAAGGTTTTGACTGTTACACTCTCTTCATTTGGGGCTACCCGCGTTTACGATCCAAGAGAACAAATTCACAATGGCTTTTTATCCCTAGCGAAATAGCTGAAAACCATTATTTAATGGCGGTCTCGTTTTAAACATTTTCTTTGAGTGTTGAATGTAGTCAAGTTAAGTGGCGTGGAAAGCATTTTATGATGAGTGACCAGTCAACGCCGTGAAGGAGCTGTCATGTTGGTATCGCCCTACGGGTCAACAGCACTTGATTGAATTCATGTTTTATTCGATGCGTAGACACCTCATCTGAGTGTGTCCATGCCATATCTTCTATACGTTCCGTGTCATTGTAGGTCGCACACTTCCACGAAATTTAAGATTTTTAGCACGTCATGCTTACATACCAGTGATGAGAATTCCAGCAACCCATACATGAGATTTCTAAAGGCAAACCTACTCGTTAATGTTGCCCTTGCAGGTTTACGCATGATATGAACACGATTTTACGAGCCGTGGAAAGTCTAAGCAAATCTCGGGTCAGTAAAATTGCCGAAATTTTCCGATTGTACACAATCAAGGGCGGGACAATATGATCACAATATGAACGGCCTGTGACAATGGAGATATGAAATCATGTGAACTTGAAGGCTATTGTCAGTTGATATTGGTAGAACTGTCATTTTCAATCAAACATAGAAGCGGTGATATGCAGGGTGAAATATCAGTATGCGTCTGCTTTCAAGTATCACACGGCTCATCAAAGAGGGTGTAGAGATGTTTGCTTGCGATCTCACATTTACCTAAGGTATATAGAAGCATAAATAATGGAGGCTACTATTGATCTTGATGGTAAACACGTTGATACGTTCATTCCTTTTAGGATACCAAAAATGGTGTATTTTTAAAAAAAATACAAAACGGAATCACTCAGTAAATCGTACAAAATGGTAAACCGGACTCACTGCTTTTTAAATTCGAATTTCCCGAACACTGGTCTGAAAACCGCGGAATATATTTATCGTGCATTTTCGCTATTTAAAACCACATTTTAGTTGGTGCATAGGTTAAACTACCTTTAATGTAATGTTATTAATAATGTGCTTTCTGAGATTACACATAACACAAATTAGAAATGAGTTTGAGTTTACTACTTTACCATTGTTTCAAGGCTTACTGAACGTGATCTTACAACCTCCATCCGATGACGGCAAACAGCCAGAAACCGGGAGTGTTGTGTAATTATGGGGATTGTGGGCAACCGTTTGCATTAATCATCTATCAGAACCTGGAGCGCTTGAAATGCAATCATTTTGCTGTTATGAGTTTAAACATCGTGGTTCGTTGTAAAAATCCTATAAAACAGTGACTTTAAAGCCCACCATTCTATAACACATTCGTAATGATATAAAGCTCGCTGAACCTAAAGTTACTGTCTCCATCCCATAAAGGCAAACAGCCAGAACACCAGTAGCGGTGTGTAATTGACGGGAATGCGAGAAACATTTGTCATCCATCAGCGAGCCAAGCGCTTGACCGGAAATCACCTTGTAGTTCTGTGGTTCGAGGTTCGTGGTACGAACCGTATAAATCAGCGACTTCAATCTGCTTGTAATTTGTCAAAAATTAAAGCTAACTAAGAAATTAAGAGATGTATGAATATGTAGATGTGACCTCATTTTTGAATTAATCAATTCTACGTCATAATCGAAAGATGTCAAATTCATACTTTTGTATGGCAATCCACTATTTATTTCTGCTAACCAACTAGATGAAAGCTAACCAATATAACAGTCACGTATGTTTCTTCTATTTCTTTAAAGGTTTCAAATATTTACTGAAATCTGCACAAAAGTATATAACACTTGAAGTTAATTTTGACTGTTTACTCATACGTGTGTTGGCCAGATATATAAAAGACCTACTCAGAATAAGCACATTCGTAGAGATAAATATATTGTTGTCTATCGATATTTCGCAGTTGAAAAAGATAAAATGAGAACCAGATAAACGAGACCCACATTGGAATATTCATGAGGATAAACATTGATTGCTTTTAGCGTATTGAGAGCTTGAAAAGTACACCGTGATTCTATGAAACACTAAACAATAATATCGTATATAAAAATATTACATTGTTTCGAGGCACACATAACGTGTTCATCTGATGACGAAAACAGGCAGATACCGCCAATGTGGCTAACTACCTGTGATGAGCGCATAAATGATACATTGACTGTTTATTTGGCTCTTGATCGAATGACCAGATATCCTTACTTGATTGTGTTTTCGAATATCGTTGTTCGTAGTATTAACCTTACATATCAGGGGGTTTTCAAGTCAATTTTTTTACCATTTTGCCACCATTGTTATGCTCAATGATACTAATCTTATGGCTAAACATAGTTACATAAAAAATCCATTCATATATAATTGTATGGATAAATAAAGTACTGAAGTTGCCTGAACTGACTATCACTCATATTATTATCAAGAAATTTCCCTTGGAGCTCATTTACGCTTACCTCAAAAGGAATACGATGGCTAACGATAATTTTCTCAACGAAAAAGTATTATTTGTTAAGACAATTCATATTTACAAATGCAAATTGTTACAAACCGGTTGTGTAATGTATGAGCTGGGTATATTAGCAGCATATTACATTGGTATAACGATTACTTTTGCATACCAATAAATTTCACTAAAATCTTTGCTTACATCCAATTCCATCACACAAACAATTCAACACTCACCTCGTCAGGTAGCAAAGGACAGTCAGAATACGCATGCTTTAAAGCAGTGGTGGAATGATACACAAATTAAGCTTGTTCGATATGGTAGGTACGACCAACATGTTCAATCAAACTTGCCCAAACGCAAGCAGAATTGATAAAATCCACCTTGATGAACAAAGATCTTCATTAGTATATATTTAGAGACAACAACCGATGTCTTGAATCATCGGTGAGGTGGCTTAAAATTTTGCACCTTGTTTACCAATTCTCCACCGATTAAGGGCTTGCAGATCCGATTGCATTGTCCCAAACTGCTGAGTGCAAACAGCACGAAAGCGGTCGTGAGTCGTGTATGATGGGAATGCATGGAAATACGGCTTTCCGTTTCAAGCACATGGTATACTACCCTATCAACATACGTGTGCGAACGCGATTGAATAGGTTGGTCGTGCAAACCTAATCCAGCAATGGCTTACAAGAAATTTCGATGTTTTAAATATCACAGCATCCGTATTTCAACAACGGATTTGTCAATGAAAAGAAAAAGTGCACGAAGGACTTTTTGAACAAACGTGAAAATGTTGTATTAACAATCAAAATATATCAATAATGTGACATAATGCATGATCTAACCTTGTGGTGCCGCTTGAGATTCGCTCAACAATATGTTACCCAGAAGCAATATAGAGACAGCGATGATGCACATTTTTCTCTCAGCAGTGAAAATTAACTAGATTGTGTTCTCCGTAACCGCTATATATAAGATTTGAAGTGCACCAAAATAAAATTTGTTTTGATGACCGCAATGCAAAAACAAATTTCTAAGTCTTGAGAAATACACTAGGTCACCGAGAATTACATTCCAGATAAGAAAAATAAATTTTTTCCTTTGTTTGCTATTAGGTAGATTATGTGATTCTGTTAGGTATATGTGTGTGCCACATATTGTTTTGGTCGATATGCTTCGCGGTTGCTAAGGAACGTAACCACAAGCGGTTAACATTCTTGATTTTGAACCAACCAAGGTCGTGTTTTAATCAATACTAGGCCCACAATGCTTAGTACAAAGTTGAGTTGCATGACGGTACACCGGATAACAATACGGTCTTGATCGGCGCTCTGTTTGTTTTTTCTGACTAAAATTGACACTTATTTTCACAAATGGAGAAGGGTTGGGCTGAAACAAATAGAAATACAAGGGATTAAATGCTAGTTAGATCAGCAAGGCCAAAGTTCGAATAGCCGATACATAAGATCAGTGCAAACCGTTAGAAAAAACTGTGATGACTGAGTTTATGAATGTCAGCAGTGACTATTGAAATCATTTATTTTCATTGTTGGCTTTAAAATATGAGGGTGTGACGAACATCCCACTAAATGAAGGTCCGCTGGAAATAATCCAACTGCCTTCCCCAGAAGACGGAAAACAGTCAGAACCGGGAATCTAAGAGTTATGGAGTATTTAAAGACCGAAACTCGTTTTACGGAGAATATCTAACAGTGTCTACTAATCCTATGTCTGTTTACCACAATATCCATATTCCGTGGGTCAGTATGCTTAAACTTACTGTCTCCTTTGAAGACGGATACAGTCCTGTGTAAAATGGTAACGCGAGCATCATTGTCACTTTGAGGCGTCTTGATCTATTAAAACAGGTAAAATTTGTGACCTTTTAATTCGTTCTGCGAATCCTAGTTAACAATGTCGTAAATGAAAAACATTTTTCACCACCCCATTGTAATAAGTGGGACCGATCGTTTATTCATAATGCAAAGGAATTTGTGTGCAATCGGTTAGAGTAGTTTTTGGGTAACGTTTCACTTCTGACACAGAAGCTTCGTCAGACCAAGGGTGATAATCAGGACAGGGAACATGATTATGTAGTAGTCAACCCACCACCACTTATTTGACCTTACCGCTAAACAGCCTGTATTACGCCTACAGTGTGTCACGTCTCGTGGGAATGACCAGGATCAGTGGTCCATTTTCCTACTAGTGTGTATCCATATCAATCTGATACAAGTGAACACGGTCAAGGTCAGTTGATACGACGGTCCACATGCGGAAAAGTACATAACTAACGGGGCTAAGGCTATTTTTTTATGAAAAACAAAAATTTAATTAACTAGTAGGTATAAGGTGACGAAAAACTCTTTACTTTCGCATCAGTGCCGAGCGCCAGATTGTGGAGATTTCTGCCCCATCCACTTTATTGACCGCCAGTCGACCTGCCTTGGCAATTCGACCGCCTCCGCATGTAGGTGTTCGCTATACGGTTTAATGCCGCGTCTCAATATTGCCACATTGTCTAAATCGACGCAGTGGCATGTATCTAAAACGTGCTCCGCCAAGGCGGAATCACGCATAAGGGATTGATATTCCCTCGCATCCCGGGGCTGTCTCCGGACACGCTTTCGGTGTTCTTCGATTCTAGTGTGAATTTCCCTGGAAGTCTGCCCTATTTAAACACCCGAACAGTCCTTACAGTTGATTCTGTAGATGCTGTTCGTAACGCTAGATAAAGGCGTCTTATCCTTGAGGTGCATCAGAACCGAACGGATAGTTTTCCCTTTCTTATAAGTTACGCGTATGGCCGCCTGGTTCAAGATTCTACGTATCGCTTCAGAAGTGCATTTTACATAAGGTATACAGACTGTATCTCGCCAATTTTTCTCCGATTTTTAGGATGGGTATTTTACCTTCATCAATTGGCGTTTTACAAAACTTTTTGGATAACCGTGGTCTATGAGCCTTTGGCTCGCTTCACGGTGCGCCTGTTTTCGCTCCCTTTCGTCGCTGCACAGGTGTTCTATCTTGTGGAAAATGGAACAAGCTATGGAACTGAAGACCTGTCTTGGATGAGCGGAAGTGTATCGTAATACAGCATCTGTATCGATAGGTTTCCGATAAACAGAAGTTTTTATTTTTCCGTCTAATTTTTGTGCTAAACAGTCCAAAAATGGAAGAGTGCCTGTGCAGGATTCCACTTCCTTTGTGACAGTAATACATGGGTCTACTTCATTTAAATATTTAAAGAAGGCCTCTAACTGATCTCGCTTGATTATAACAAATGTGTCATCAACATAGCGCCACCATAATTTTGGCTTGAACCCTTCATTGTTAAGGGCTTTGTTCTCGAAATGCTCCATATACATGTTTGCAAGTACTGGAGATATCGGTGAACCCATTGCCAACCCTTCTTTTTGTCCATATAATTGCTCATTAAATACGAAGTGGTTCATGCTTAGGCAGATCGATACACCGTTGATAATTTGCTGGACGCTCAAGTTTGTGCGATCTGACAAACTGGCATCCGATTCCAAGGCCCGTCTAGTTAGTTGTAACGCACCTGTTGTATCAACGTTGGTGAACAAAGCGCTCACATCAAAACTAACCATTATTTCATCGTTATCTATTGTTACCGACTTTAAGCGTGCTGCAAAGTCATTTGCGTTCTTGATGAACGAGGCTGTATTGCCGACTAAAGGTTTCAACAAATAAGCCAAATGTCTAGCTAACTCGTGCGCAGGTGATCCGATACCGTCGACGATAGGTATTACAGGAATGACTTCTTCGTGTATTTTAGGTAGGCCGTAGAACCTAGGAGTTAGAGTCGACTTGAAATACAGGTTACACCACAAACCTCTTCCCAAACTCTCCTTAATGCCACGCAAATACCTAGAGACTACCGTTTTGCAATTATCTATTACCTTTTTCATTTTACCATTATCTATCTGTTCATAAGGGCCCTATGATAAGTGTACCCCAACCTTCTCTAAATAGTCGCTTTTGTTCAAAATTACGGTTACTTTACCTTTGTCAGCCTTAGTAATGGCTATGTTTTTATCTTGTTTCAGCGTAAGAAGTGCTTGTCATTCGTGTGAATCGAGGTTTGCATCGCCTTGGTCCTGGTTTTTAATGACTCCCGCGATACAGCTTCTTATCGCGTCTGCCTGTTCGTTGGGGAGTGCATTTAATGATCCATCAATACATGGGATAAGATCCTCATCGATGCTCACATTTTTCTCTCAGTCGTGAAAATTAACAAGATTGTGCTCTACGTGACCGCTATCTATAATATTTAAAGTGCACCAAAATAAAATTTGTTTTCATGGCCACAATGCAAAAACAAATTTCTAAGTCTTGAGAAATTCACTAGATCACCGAGAATTACATTCCAGATGAGAAAAATAAATTTTTTCCTTTGTTTGCTATTAGGTAGATTATGTGATTCTGTTAGGTATATGTGTGCGCCACATATTGTTTTGGTCGATATGCTTCGCGGTTGCTAAGGAACGTAACCACAAGCGGTTAACTTTCTTGATTTGGAACCAACCAAGGTCGTGTTTTAATCAATACTAGGCCCACAGTGCTTAGTACAAAGTTGAGTTGCATGACGGTACACCGGATAACAATACGGTCTTGATCGGCGCTCTGTTTGTTTTTTCTGACTAACATTGACACTTATTTCCACAAATGGAGAAGGGTTGGGGTGAAACAAACAGATATACAAGGAAGTAAATGTTAGTTAGATCAGCAAGGCCACCGTTTAAATAGCCGGTACACTTGAACAGAGCAAACAGTTAGATTACAAATTTGATGATTGAGTTTTTGCTTGGCGAAAGGGAGCATTTAAATATTTTATTTTCATTGTTAACAATGTCTTTAAAAATACGGATATTGATGAACAACTTCCCAATGAATAAATTTTCGCTGGAACTGATGCAACTGCCATCCCGTGAAGATGGAAAACAGTCAGATTCCGGTTACGGTTTGTAAATGCGAATAATGAGATCAAGGAATTATATATTGGTCGTTTATAAACGTTTTGAAAGCTTGACCGGGAATCAAAGAGTTATGGAGTATTTATACACCGTGGTTCATTTTACGGAGTATATCTAACAATGTCTACTAATCCTATTTCTGTTTGCCACATTATCCATATTCCGTGGGTCAGTATGCTTAAACTTACTGTCTCCTTTGAAGACGGATACATTCCTGTGTAAAATGGTAACGCGAGCATCATTGTCACTTTGAGGCGTCTTGATCTATCGAAACAGGTAAAATTTGTGACCTTTTAATTCGTTCTGCGAATCCTAGTTAACAATGTCGTAAATGAAAAACATTTTTCACCACCCCATTGTAATAAGTGGGACCGATCGTTTATTCATAATGCAAAGGAATTTGTGTGCAATCGGTTAGAGTAGTTTTTGGGTAACGTTTCACTTCTGACACAGAAGCTTCGTCAGACCAAGGGTGATAATCAGGACAGGGAACATGATTATGTAGTAGTCAACCCACCACCACTTATTTGACCTTACCGCTAAACAGCCTGTATTACGCCTACAGTGTGTCACGTCTCGTGGGAATGACCAGGATCAGTGGTCCATTTTCCTACTAGTGTGTATCCATATCAATCTGATACAAGTGAACACGGTCAAGGTCAGTTGATACGACGGTCCACATGCGGAAAAGTACATAACTAACGGGGCTAAGGCTATTTTTTATGAAAAACAAAAATTTAATTAACTAGTAGGTATAAGGTGACGAAAAACTCTTTACTTTCGCATCAGTGCCGAGCGCCAGATTGTGGAGATTTCTGCCCCATCCACTTTATTGACCGCCAGTCGACCTGCCTTGGCAAATTCGACCGCCTCCGCATGTAGGTGTTCGCTATACGGTTTAATGCCGCGTCTCAATATTGCCACATTGTCTAAATCGACGCAGTGGCATGTATCTAAAACGTGCTCCGCCAAGGCGGAATCACGCATAAGGGATTGATATTCCCTCGCATCCCGGGGCTGTCTCCGGACACGCTTTCGGTGTTCTTCGATTCTAGTGTGAATTTCCCTGGAAGTCTGCCCTATTTAAACACCCGAACAGTCCTTACAGTTGATTCTGTAGATGCTGTTCGTAACGCTAGATAAAGGCGTCTTATCCTTGAGGTGCATCAGAACCGAACGGATAGTTTTCCCTTTCTTATAAGTTACGCGTATGGCCGCCTGGTTCAAGATTCTACGTATCGCTTCAGAAGTGCATTTTACATAAGGTATACAGACTGTATCTCGCCAAATTTTTCTCCGATTTTTAGGATGGGTATTTTACCTTCATCAATTGGCGTTTTACAAAACTTTTTTTAAATAACCGTGGTCTATGAGCCTTTGGCTCGCTTCACAGTGCGCCTGTTTTCGCTACCTTTCGTTGCTGCACAGGTGTTCTATCTTGTGGAAAATGGAACAAGCTATGGAACTGAAGACCTGTCTTGGATGAGCGGAAGTGTATCGTAATACAGCATCTGTATCGATAGGTTTCCGATAAACAGAAGTTTTTATTTTTCCGTCTAATTTTTGTGCTAAACAGTCCAAAAATGGAAGAGTGCCTGTGCAGGATTCCACTTCCTTTGCAACAGTAATACATGGGTATATTTCATTTAAATATTTAAAGAAGGCCTCTAACTGTTCTCGCTTGTTTATAACAAATGTGTCATCAACATAGCGCCACCATAATTTTGGCTTGAACCCTTCATTGTTAACGGCCTCGTTCTCGAAATGCTCCATATACATGTTTGCAAGTACTGGAGATATCGGTGAACCCATTGCCAACCCTTCTTTTTGTCCATATGATTGCTCATTAAATACGAAGTGGTTCATGCTTAGGCAGATCGATACACCGTTGATAATTTGCTGGACGCTCAAGTTTGTGCGATCTGACAAACTGGCATCCGATTCCAAGGCCCGTCTAGTTAGTTGTAACGCACCTGTTGTATCAACGTTGGTGAACAAAGCGCTCACATCAAAACTAACCATTATTTCATCGTTATCTGTTGTTACCGACTTTAAGCGTGCTGCAAAGTCATTTGCGTTCTTGATGAACGAGGCTGTATTGCCGACTAAAGGGTTCAACAAATAAGCCAAATGTCTAGCTAACTCGTGCGCAGGTGATCCGATACCGTCGACGATAGGTATTACAGGAATGACTTCTTCGTGTATTTTAGGTAGGCCGTAGAACCTAGGAGTTAGAGTCGACTTGAAATACAGGTTACACCACAAACCTCTTCCCAAACTCTCCTTAATGCCACGCAAATACCTAGAGACTACCGTTTTGCAATTATCTATTACCTTTTTCATTTTACCATTATCTATCTGTTCATAAGGGCCCTATGATAAGTGTACCCCAACCTTCTCTAAATAGTCGCTTTTGTTCAAAATTACGGTTACTTTACCTTTGTCAGCCTTAGTAATGGCTATATTTGTATCTTGTTTCAGCGTAAGAAGTGCTTGTCATTCGTGCGAATCAAGGTTTGCAACGCCTTGGTCCTGGTTTTTAATGACACCTGCGATACAGCTTCTTACCGCGTCTGCCTGTTCGTTGGGGAGTGCATTTAATGATCCATCAATACATGGGATAAGATCCTCATCGATGCTCACATTTTTCTCTCAGTCGTGAAAATTAACAAGATTGTGCTCTACGTGACGGCTATCTATAATATTTAAAGTGCACCAAAATAAAATTTGTTTTCATGGCCACAATGCAAAAACAAATTTCTAAGTCTTGAGAAATTCACTAGATCACCGAGAATTACATTCCAGATGAGAAAAATAAATTTTTTCCTTTGTTTGCTATTAGGTAGATTATGTGATTCTGTTAGGTATATGTGTGCGCCACATATTGTTTTGGTCGATATGCTTCGCGGTTGCTAAGGAACGTAACCACAAGCGGTTAACTTTCTTGATTTGGAACCAACCAAGGTCGTGTTTTAATCAATACTAGGCCCACAGTGCTTAGTACAAAGTTGAGTTGCATGACGGTACACCGGATAACAATACGGTCTTGATCGGCGCTCTGTTTGTTTTTTCTGACTAACATTGACACTTATTTCCACAAATGGAGAAGGGTTGGGGTGAAACAAACAGATATACAAGGAAGTAAATGTTAGTTAGATCAGCAAGGCCACCGTTTAAATAGCCGGTACACTTGAACAGAGCAAACAGTTAGATTACAAATTTGATGATTGAGTTTTTGCTTGGCGAAAGGGAGCATTTAAATATTTTATTTTCATTGTTAACAATGTCTTTAAAAATACGGATATTGATGAACAACTTCCCAATGAATAAATTTTCGCTGGAACTGATGCAACTGCCATCCCGTGAAGATGGAAAACAGTCAGATTCCGGTTACGGTTTGTAAATGCGAATAATGAGATCAAGGAATTATATATTGGTCGTTTATAAACGTTTTGAAAGCTTGACCGGGAATCAAAGAGTTATGGAGTATTTATACACCGTGGTTCATTTTACGGAGTATATCTAACAATGTCTACTAATCCTATTTCTGTTTGCCACATTATTGATATTCCGTGGGTTAGTATGCTTAAACTTACTGTCTCCTTTGAAGACGGATACATTCCTGTGTAAAATGGTAACGCGAGCATCATTGTCACTTCGAGGCGTCTTGATCTATCGAAACAGGTAAAATTTGTAACCTTTCAATCCGTTCTCAGAACTCAGAACTCAGAACTCAGAAAATTGTATGGTAGAAAAAGCATTAGGCTTAACAATAACCATAGGATGACAAGGTATATCGAACATATAAAAAATATATAAAAAATATAAAATATCTCAAAAATCAATAGGGACATTAGCATACTACATGGTTCGTCATAAACTCATCGAGTTTGGAAACGAAAACCTCAACAGATTCTGATCGTGTGATTTCTTCAGGCAAATAGTTCCAAGTAAAACAAATTCTTACGGAGAAAAAATTACGACGTATATCCAATCGAGAATGCGGGATGCTTAAGGCCTTTGAATTTGTTCGTGTTCGAGTAAGGTCATTGGGCTTTCGCAAGTGTTTAAGGAATGCAGGATTTTGAAGGCCAACATAAGGTCACTAAGTATCCGCCGTTGGGTAAAATCTTGTGGGTTCAGTATTAACATTCGCTCTGTGAAAGGCAAATTTCTGTACCGGGAGACCAACTTTGTAGCACGATGATAAATCCTGTCGAGTAGTTCGATATCCTTCCTCAGCCATGGTGCCCAGGCTTGGATGGAATATTACATAACAGGACGTATATACGCGTTGATTACCCGGGGTAGGGTTTCGGGCGTGAAAATCCGGAATATTCTTTTGAGAAGACTCAAGATACGGCAAGCTTTATTGTACACCATCCGGCAATGATGTTCAGGCTTAAGCTTAAACGAAACCCAGATACCCAGATCTTTTTCTGCTGTGGTCCAGACGAGATCTTGCGTGCCAAGCTGATACGTGTGGTGCAGAGATTTTCCAAGCTGCAGCATTTTACATTTCGCATGGTTAAATGGTAACTGATTTACCTGGCACCAACGAAATAAGATGCTTAGATCCCGTTGTAATGCCATACAGTCATTAACAAACCTGACACGTTTCCAAATTTTAATATCATCGGCAAATAGTATCAAGTTGCATCCAATATTCTCTACTATATCGTTCATATACACCAAGAATAGAAGAGGTCCTAGCACCGAGCCTTGCGGAACTCCACTCGTGACGTCTATTTTTCTAGATAAGGTGCTATCAACGCGAGCTTGGTCGTGTCTATCAGTAAGATAGTCCCTTATCCAATTTATCAATATTCCCGTTATTCCATAAGAATCCAGCTTTTTGATTAAGATGTCATGGTTGACTCTATCGAAAGCTTTGGAAATATCGATGAAGCAAGCATGTACAGCCTCACCTTTGTCCAGTGCCTTGGTCTAATCATCGAACGTTGTAAGAAGGTTCGATAAACAGCAACGATCTCTTCGAAAACCGTGTTGTGTTGCGGTCAACATTTTCTGGTTTTCAAAATGTTCTCTTATGCGCGCAGTCACAATGCGTTCCATTAATTTAGAGATCACCGGAAGTAACGATACCGGTCTATAGTTTGCTGTGTCTGAACGGCTACCGCCTTTATAAATAGGAGTTATCATCCCTGCTTTCCATTGCGGTGGTATTTTTCCTTCATTTAAGCTGAGATTGAATATGCGAGTGAGAGGAGCAGTCAAAGCAACGCGACACCTGCGAAGTATGGCGGGGGTAATTTTGTCTGCGCCTGGGGACTTCTTCTCTGGCTTTAACCATTTTTGTCTTCTCTGCAAGGTTGGAAGATACTCCTTGATCCATCGATTCCAAAAGATCCTAGTGAGATAATTCACTTGCTTCCACTGACGCGTATACCGATCACTTAAACTAGCATCAGAAGGGATCCCCATGTTGCTTCCTATCAACAGAAGATGGTTTGGAGTCAGAAGTCCATCGTCGCGGCTATCCAATGACGGTGGCACCAAGGGTCAATCATTCAATATACGTTCTGCTTCGCACATAAAAGTATGCAAAGTTTCGTCCGTCAACATCTGCGCATTTACTATGGCGTTTAAAATATTTCTGATTGAACGCACCATACGTTCCCAAACGCCGCCTCTATGGCTAGAACTAGGGGGTTAAACTGCCATTGGATATGATGAACAGCCAGACGATTAGCGATCACGTGGTTATCGAGCCTTTGGATGTGCTCTTTCAGCTCTCGAACGGCCCCTACAAAATTCGTGCCATTGTCGCTGTAAATCTCAACGGGTTTCCCTCGCCTGCTAACGAAACGCATCAGTGCCATGATGAACGAATCTGTAGTGAGCGAGTGTGCAACTTCAATATGAACCGCTCGAACACGTAGACAAGTGAAGACACAGCCATACCTTTTCTCAATCGAACGACCACGTTTGACTGGGAAAGGTCCAAAATAATCCAAACCAACCGATTCAAAACAACGCAGCCCCTGCTGAATTCGAGCCAATGGAAGTGGAGACATCATCTGTTTACACTCGACTGCCAGTCTTTTACGACACCGGGTGCACTTCCCTATCACCCTTTTCACTGCGCGACCCCCTTGAAGTATCCAAAATTGTCTGCGTATTAAATTCTGCACATGAACCATGCCACAATGACCTTCAATTTCATGAAAATACCGGATGATGAGTTCGTTGACAGTATGCCGCGAGGGTAAGATAATTGGGGTACGAAAAGCCGCAGGATAGCTGGAATAATTTAAGCGTCCACCAACACATAAGACTCCATCCAGGACTATCGGGTTCAACTTGGCAAACCTGCGATGTCTCAGGCACTTCTTGTTCTGTTTCGTTTCATAGTGTGCAAGCTCATCAGAAAACACTTCCTGCTGCACGAACATGATTACTTTTCTTTCTGCATTTCGCAGTTCGGATACTGTGATTGCAGACAGTGATCTCAACGAATTCCGCTCCGGTGACTTCAGTTTCAGGTAATCAACAAACATTGTCAGCCATGCAATACTCCTGAGCAACTTTGACCAACTAGAGTGATAGTTGACGACAGCATTCAAAACATATTCTAGTGAGCTATTTGCCGATGTTATATTAACCCTTTCGTATTCTAGTTCCGGAGAATGAACTGTGTTTGTATCCGTAAATGTGGCACAATCTGAACTCGGCAGGTCTTTTAACAAACGTTTATCGTTTGACACTCACTTCCTTAAATGGAAACCGCCTCGAGAAAGCATATGTCGACATTGGTCAACGAATTTCTTGGCGACAATAGAGCAGTCAAATGATACCAAACAATCATCAACATAAAAATTTTCCATAACAGCACGTTGGGTAAATTCATCATAAACACCAGCGAAATCCATTGCGGTCTTTCGAAGAGCATAATTGGCGCAGAATGGGAAAGACGTAGCTCCGAATGGATGAGCTGTCATCTCAAATTCGACCGGATCTTTTTCGACATCCTCATCATCCCACCACAGAAATCGTAATGCCGATAGATCTTTGTCAGGTACTTTAACTTGCATGAACATTTCCTCAATGTCTGCAGCTAGAGCTACCTGACTAATATCTTTCGTAGTTTTCGCAACAAGGTGACGTTCTTAATCCGAAAAGACAAGCAATATCACCATTGGAAGCTGATCGACCAGATGGAACGACATCTTAAGTTGCTGTACACCATCGTAAACACCGTGACCAAGGTTAAACCAGGTGTATTTCCTATTCAGACAGAGAACGGACTGACTGATAATATCAAGGATACAGCTGATACCCTAATATCATTTTATGCGCAAGTATTTTGTCCAAAGAACGTGTCAACGCTGACGTCTTTGCCGCACCCACTACAAGTCGAATGCCTTAGCAACATCGAGGTAAGTCCTACGGTTGTGCGAAAGCATCTACGCCGGCTGAACGTTCGCAAATCACCAGGAGAGGATGGAATAACACCCGCTGTTCTGAAGTCATGCGAGCTGGAGCTTTGTGGCCCACTAAGTGGTCTATTCAGGCACTCATTGAATACGGGAGCCGTACCAACTCAATGGAAACCGGTGTTATCACACCAATCTACAAAGGGGGCAGTCGTTCTGATCCGGCAAATTACCGCCCCGTTACGCTTTTTTTAGCGGTTTCTAAAATTTTGGAACGCCTGGTGTGTGAACGGCTTGAAGATCTCGAGAACCATCAGATAATAACTTCCACACAACACGGATTTAGGAGAACATATTCATGCCTGTCTAACTTGCTCACGACTCTAAATGACTGGACGCAAGCACTAGACCATGGGGGTTCAGTCTATGGCGGTTACTTAGATATATCTAAAGCATTCGACAGAGTGAATCACTCCTTACTGCTTCAGAAGCTGCGGAATTTTGGCGTCATCGGAAACTTACTAACATGGTTCACAAGTTACCTGTCTGGACGCATAGTAAAAGTCAGAATAGATGGTGAAACTTCTCGAACAATTAAAGCCACGAGCGGAGTTCATCAGGGTTCAGTTCTCGGTCCGATACTTTTTCTCATATTTATATACGATCTACCGAACTTACTAGCATGTAAGCTTGTTTTATTCGCAGACAATGTAAAAATCTGGACGAAAGTCAACTCTATCGAGGACTGTCAAGTTCTGCAAGGAGATTTGAATAAACTGCACCAGTGGTCAATCCAAAACAAACTGCCATTTAATTTCCGCAAGTGCAAAATGTTGCAAGTCGGAAAATCCTTTCCCTGTACCTATACACTTGGCAGCCACCCGCTTGAATGGAGTACATCACAAAAAGATCTCGGAATCTGGGTGTCTGGCACTCTGAACAACAGCTTACAGTGCGAAGCCGTCTACAAGCGTGCGTGCAGCTTGCTCGGTTTACTGAAATGCATTTTCGGACGTTTCCCACCACACTCACTCGCGAAAATACTAAATTCTTACATACATCCTGTCGTTGACTTTCTGTACAAGCTTGGACGCCGTGGATGGAAAAAACATCTCGCTCCTCGAACAAATTTATCACAAAGCAACCAAAATGGTTACCGGATTGAATAATTTACCCTTTGAGCAGCGACTGACCAGACTTGGACTGTGTACCCTCGAGCGCAGACATATCCTACATGACCTAACTCTGACACATCGAATAATCTACGCGAAATCCCACCCTCTCAAACACCTCTTCAAGTTTCGTTCCGTTGTCCCCACACGCAGCCACCCTTTGACCCTTCAAATCCCACACTCACGATTGAATTGTCGTCGTCACTTCTTCACTGTTCGTGTATGCTTCTTGTGGAATAGCTTGCCGACAGATATTGCTACGAATGAGCACATCTTTAAACAAAGGTTACGAAACCTTATGTTGAGAACTACTGCATTGGCCCCTACCTATTGATGTCTATATTTTTTAACGCACGGAACTACCGTCCATCCAAAGATTCTTTTCCCTCAGTCTATGTCGCCACTGGGGATTATTTTTGCTCCACCTATGAAGAACATGGATATGATCATACAAGTAACTATTTTTTTTAATTTTTTGCCACTGTACAAGGCATTAGTTCCGCCGCATCTTGAATACTGTGTTCAGGCGTGGTGTCCTCACTACAAAAAGGACATCCTTCGACTTGAAAGCGTACAGCACCTCGCAACACGCATGATTGAAGGTCAGCGAGGGAAACCGTACGCTGTGTGCCTAATGTCTCTCGATCTTTTCTCCCTTAGGCGCCGTCGTCTAAGAGGTGACTTAATAGCAACCTTTAAGATCTTGAAGGGTTCGAGTGGCGTGCAAACGAACGACTTCTTTACCTTAAGCACCGAGCTGGGCACCCAGGGCCACTCACTTAAAATTGCTAAGAAACGATGTCGGCTAGACTCCAGGAAACACTTTTTCAGCCTTAGGGTTGTTAACTTCTGGAACATTCTTCCAGAAGAACTTATATCCTGCAATACGGTGTCTAGTTTTAAGCAGGGTTTGGACCGGAACTGGGGTAAGTTGTTTCCTGAATACTCTCCTTAATTGCTATACAAGCTTAGGTTTTTCATCTTTTAGCGTTATCCCGTAAATAAAGTGAGGGCTAGAGTTCTTTGTGTTTTTTTATTTTATTATATACAATGCTACTTCAGCTGACCTATCACCGTGTTGGTGAAGAGAAGCTGCTTTTTCTTTTTCCAGCATCGGCTATAACGCGGTGCTTGCTAAGTTCATCACCATCCTCCTATCCTCCAAAGGTCCCATGGAAGACGGTTGAAGAAAATCGGGGTGTTCACATTAGCCCGACTAAGGATGTTCGCGCTCTATCTCGGGAAGTCCACCATTTAGGAAAAGTGGTTGCTGAGCTGCAAACCAGAAACCACGTTAGCTCAACACTGGCTAAACATGTCCTAATTTTAACGCAGGTTGAGCCTTTTATCCGAGAATCGAAGGCTCGTAAGGAAAGCGATCGGAGAAAGGTTATCGACCTACTCCGTGCTTCAGATTCAAGATTCAAGATTCAAGATTTATGGTTGAAAAAGAAATTAACTTTACATAACCACAGGGTGGAATATAGGTATAAAATATATTATATATATATATATATATATATATATATATATATAATATATATATATATATATATATATATGATATAAATTAAATCAAGATCAATGGGACAATTATTGCTTGTTAATAGTTTGGGTAAAAATTCGGATTAGCTCTCATATAATAGTCAAGTTTTGATTTGAATATAGATAAGCTGTTTGAGCTTACCAAATCGGAAGGTAGGGAATTCCAAGCAAAGCACACATGTACCGAATAAAAAAACCTGCGCAGGTTGCGTTTGGAATGTGGTATTTCCAACTTGCAACCATGGCCACGGCTGTTGCTGGAAGTTCGAAGGTGGAATAATATATCCAGGGGGTGGGAAACAGTAGTTAGTATTTTGTATGCGAGGATGAGATCACCTCGCATTCTCCTTTGTGCAAGTGTCCTCATTTCCAGTTGTCTGAGTCGCCTGGCGAATGACATATTTTCGGGACCAATGACAAGCTTAGAAGCTCTCTGGTATAAGCGATCCAGGAGTAAGATGTCTTTTTGGAGCCATGGTGTCCAGGCTTGTGCGGTATAATCTATAACCGGGTGTATATATGTATTTATCATGAGTGGAAAACACCCCGGGGAAAAACGTCCAAATATCCGCCGTAGCATGTCGAGCAGCCGAGACGCGCTTTTGTAAACGGTTTCGCATTGTAGACAATTTTTCAAACTGCCGCAAATCCAGACACCGAGGTCCTTTTCTTTTTCGGTGTAATCCAGGGTATTGTCGCCGAGCTTGTATGGATAGGAAAAGCCAAGTTCACGACCAATCTGAATCATCTTCAACTTTTGCATATTCAATGACAGTTTATTTTCAGATGACCAGTTGAACAAAGCACTCAAATCGTTTTGCAGCAAGATACAATCGTCAGCATTTATGATTTGCCTCCATACTTTTATATCGTCAGCAAACAAAACCATCTTACTATCATTTGGTAGTGGTATATCGTTCATATAGACTAGAAACAGTATTTGTCCAAGTACTGAGCCTTGTGGAACTCCGCTAGTGACATCGATGTTCTTCGATAATAGGCCGTCCACACGAACTCGGATGTGTCTGTTGCTGAGGTAATCTCTTAGCAATTCGTATAGTCTTCCAACAACATCGTGTTTCTTTAGCTTGTTCAAGAGTGAATTGTGATCAACTCTGTCGAACGCTTTAGAAATGTCCAGGTAGCACGCATGAATACAGCTTCCCGCATCTACAATCCTCGTCCAATCGTCTAAGCTCGTCAGCAAATTTGTTAGACAAGAGGGATTTCTGCGAAATCCATGTTGGGCAACTGCCAAAAGTTGATTCGTTTTCAGATGTCGCACGATTTCTGCGGTTATTATTCGCTCAAAAACTTTTGATACCGAAGACAGCAAGGTCACCGGCCTGTAATTTTTAACATCAGAACGGCAACCACCTTTGTAAATGGGTATTATTTGTCCCAGTTTCCAGTCTTGTGGCACTACAGCAGCTTGGAGAAAATTATTAAACATGCAAGATAGAGGTTCAGATAGATGTGCATGCCAGGTTTTAAGCGGTTTTGGAGTTATCTCGTCTTGTCCTGGAGATTTCTTTACGTTTAATTTTCGTAAGTACTGCGCTACCACCATCGGAGTAATCAATACTTCACTCAAGGTCGGTTGGTCAAGTCGAACGATTGGTTCGTGATCAGGCTCCATGGATTTCGGCGCAAAAACTCCGGCATAAAATCTGCTAACAGGTCAGGGTCTTATTCATGGATTCTTTAAAGCTGGACGAAGTTTTCAGGGCAAAAACTCCTGGTTTAATATTTGTTCTATCGTTTACAAGTCTATACAAAAGCTTCGGATTCTGGTGCATCCGAGTAATCAATTGCGATTGGAACGCCTGTTTATCATCTCGAATGAAGCTGATAACTTTGTTTCTCAGTCGTGTAAATTGTGCCCAAGAATCAGCTGTGTTGGTAGCCTTGTGAAACTCCCAAGCTACTGCCCTTTGTTTCACCCACTTTTTAGTCCTGCTTCGTAGTAAAAAATTATTTCGTTGAGACGTTTTCTTCAAAGCAAACATTGAATGCTCCTCCGAAATAGATTTGAGGTGCTGTAAGAGAGATCGCCAATGACTATCCGGATCGGAGTAATCCAATTGTGCGAAACTAGTGCTTTGTAACTCGGCACACAGAGCAAGGTAGTTCACCATTCTGAGGCATTTTGTCCCGTCACTATTGCGCCTAGCGCTACAAACGTACTAAAATTCTAGGACAACGTGATGGCTTCGTCCGATCGGCGGTTTATAAACGATATTCTCAACAGCTGTGGGACCTTATGTGAGTATAAGGTCCAAGGTAGTCGGCTGGTCTGATCCTCTCATACGCGTAAATCCAAAAACGTGGTTATAAAGGGGCGCGTAATCCAAAACGGCTCGAAGTTAATTTTCAAGTGCCTCTGATGGATGATCATTCCGGCTATAGAGCTGGGGAAAGTTGAAATTCCGCATTATTAATATTTGAGTAGTGTATCGGGTTGTTACATAGCGTAAAGCATTATACAGTTTATTGTTTAGATCGAGAGTTGCTGTTGGAGAACGATAGATCACTCCAATAATGCATTGGTCTCCTGAAATAAGAGTCAGAGAACACCGAAGTGTGTCAGTGATATCAAGGATCACGTCGTTTATAGCTCTACAGATAAATGATTGCTTGAAGTAGAGTGCTGCTCCTCCGCCATCGCCTAAACGGTCACGCCGGAATAGAGACATGTTGGGCAAAGAGAGTTTATTATCAGACAATGAGGCATGGAACCACGTTTCTGTTACTGCAACTATGTCTGGCGCCGTTTCATTATAAATCTCGAACAATTCGATTAATTTGTTGAAAAGGCTGTTCGCGTTTGCATAGATGCACTTAATCGTATTTTTCGTGAGTAATGACGGGGTGTAAACCGAAGTTATTGGTCCGGCTTCTTTGGATGGTAGAACATGTGTGCGTCTTATTGGTCGCCGACGGCTTGAATCGACAATTAGTTTTCGGTGTGAATTGGTCAGTCCGACTCGATTTGAGCCGGACCTACGACGTTTTTTGATGCATTGATTTCCTCCATTTGGATGGAAACGCTACTATCCGCTATCACCAAACGGGAGAGTGTGTGACTTGGTTTGGGTGGGCTATGTCTAACATCCTTGGGTAATGTTCGTTTCCCTTTTGTCCATTCCGACCTCACTATTTTAGCCATAGCGCTGGTCAAGAACGTAATCTTCAGATGTTTCGGTCCATCCCCCTTATATTTTGGCGAAAAAGTAACTCGAAAAGTGTCCACAACAACGGCATTAGAAATATCGAGAGAACACGCAATGTAACGCTATTGTTTGACGTCGTGCTCTACGGTTTCCTGATCCGATGCTCTAGAAGTATTTTCTGGTACACCAAGTAGAACTATACTTCGCAATACCGTTTGTTCCCTGGCTTTCAAGATGCCCTTCCTTTCCACCATGGTACATCGGGATATATGCGGCAGTTTGAGTCGGAATCTGACTTGAGTAGGTATGCATTCAGCAATACGTTTTCGATATCAGCCTCGCATTTCAGTGTTACCTTGAGCAAGCGAGGTTGACCAATATGAGGTGAAGTTGAATGGCGGGTTAGACGAGTCACTTTTTCTGCGTTCACATGTTCAATTTTCATTAGGTGACAAAGTTCAGACCATTTCTTGACATCGCGTTTCTGTTTGCTATCAAAGACTCGCTGAAATTCGTACATATCATTTTCAGCGTGTATGGGGTGTTCTTTTTGCGTATTGGAAAGTCGAGCGTTTTAGAATTAAAAACATTTGTGTCTTGACTTTGTGAGTCGGGTACAGCAGTTTTGGAGTGTATAGCTGAGGTCGACCGTAACAGTATATCTCCGTAAGAATCTCCTGATTCTGTGGTCGTTTTAGCTGATTCTAAAACGGGAATAACCCTGCATTTTTTCTTTTTTGGCACACGAATAGCCTTAGTCTTAGATTCCTCCAATGGTGGTTCCGAAATCGATGTATTGATATGATGGTTTACATCAGTGATCACTTGCATACTCACATGATTTACCAACATTTCCTCCACACGTCGAAGACCCAACTCCAAACCGGCCATTCTATTTTCTAATTTTGTTTCGAAAGTATCGGCTTTGTGCAAAGATGTAGCTCTGCAACGAACACAGACATAGCATGCACCTGGAACCATTTCATTATTCAATAATGCTATCGAGTCGGGGGCTAAAGTGCGGTCGGATTTACCATGGATTTTACCCATACACAGAAAACACGTTATTACTTTACGCGCCATGGGACTCACCGGTTGTTCGCATGCTTTGCACGTGACTTCGGGACAATTCTGCGTGTCGAGATTCGTCCTATCAGCTGGGCCGGCCGTGACCATTGTTGCGTTCGCCGGATACAGGCACTTGGCAATGAGGTCAAGTTGGTTCGATGTCGCTGCCACAGTTTGATCGATCGATTTTTTAGTCCGTATGTTGGTTCTCGTGATGCGGTCAAACATGTAAATAGCATGAATAGGGTTGTTCGGCTGTGTGACGGGTTTTTGTTCGACGGGTCGAGGTGGCTTTTTCGGAACACGTGATTTCGTCATGTATCAAATAATCCAATATAACTCGTTAACTACACAAGCTAAACACAGAAATAAGTATAAAATGCGTAGCTCAACGTGATCCTTGCAATGATAGCGTAGAATAGTTAGCGCGTTTGCGCGTGTGAGCACACTGTGAAAGTTACGCCGATATGATAACTTTGCTGCTAATCTGTTGACAAGAGCAAAACAAATAAATGCCGATAGATACGATCGAAAGTAGCACAGAATTCTTGGAATGAGAGAAATCCAAGCAGATTCGGCGAAGATATGAGCAGAAGTGTCAGAGCAAAAAAATGCAACTGCACAGTGGCATGAGACCGACTACTCCGCTGAAGCGAGTTCACAGGGTCGGGAAATGGAGGGGTGGCCCAAATGACGCATCTACTAGATCGCTGCGGCCAATTGTAGTCGAATTCACAAAGCAATGTGATCGCGACTAGTTGCTTTCGATAGCAGAGAAACTTAACTGCGTCGAGGGAAAATGCATCATGCAACCTGACACTCCGGCACACCTGAAAACTTCTAGCCCAATTAGAGCTAGAAAGTCAAAGGTAGCTGCAAATCGTAGCTCACCAAATTTGCTCCAAAGCGAAACGTAGAAAATGACATCAGTGTGGCGATGACGCTAACACAGGAGAATTATACTCCAACATTGAAGTGCGCTAATGTCGTGCTGCGTCCTTTAGAGGATGAATGCCTTCGTAACATCGAGGTTAATACTATGGTTGTGCGAAAGCATTTACGCAGGTTGAACGTTCGCAAATCACCAGGAGAGGATGGAATAACACCTGCTGTTCTGAAGTCATGCGAGCTGGAGCTTTATGGCCCACTATGTGGTCTATTCAGGCACTCATTGAATACGGGAACCGTACCAACTCAACGGAAAACCGGTGTAATCACACCAATCTACAAAGGGGGCAGTCGTTCTGATCCGGCAAATTACCGCCCCGTTACGCTTCTTTCAGCGGTTTCTAAAATTTTGGAACGCCTGGTGTGTGAACGGCTTGTTGAACATCTCGAGAACCATCAGCTAATAACTTTCACACAACACGGATTTAGGAAAACATATTCATGCCTGTCTAACTTGCTCACGACTCTAAATGACTGGACGCAAGCACTAGACCATGGGAGTTCAGTCCATGCCGGTTACTTAGATATATCTAAAGCATTCGACAGAGTGAATCACTCCTTACTGCTTCAGAAGCTGCAGAATGTTGGCGTCATCGGAAACTTACTAACATGGTTCACAAGTTACCTGTCTGGACGCATAGTAAAAGTCAGAATAGATGGTGAAACTTCTCGAACAATTAAAGCCACGAGGGAGTCCATCGAGGTCAAGTTCTCGGTTCGATACTTTTTCTCATATTTATATACGATCTACCGAACTTACTAGCATGTAAGCTTGTTTTATTCGCAGACGATGGAAAAATTTGGACGAAGGTCAACTCTATCGAGGACTGTCAAGTTCTGCAAGGAGATTTGAATAAACTGCACCAGTGGTCAATCCAAATCAAACTGCCATTTAATTTCCGCAAGTGCGAAATGTTCCAAGTCGGGAAACCCTTTTGCTTTACCTATAAACTTGGCAGCCACCCGCTTGAATGAAGTACATCACAAAAAGATCTCGGAATCTGGGTGTCTGGCACTTTGAACGACAGCTTACAGTGCGAAGCCGTCTACAAGCGTGCGTGCAGCTTGCTCGGTTTACTGAAATGCATTTTCGGACGTTTCCCACCACACTCACTCGCGAAAATACTAAATACTTACATACATCCTTTCGTTGACTACGCTGTACAAGCTTAGACGCCATGGATGGAAAAAAACATCTCGCTCCTCGAACGAATTTATCACAAGGCAACCAAAATGGTTACCGGATTGAATAATTTACCCTTCGAGCAGCGACTGACCAGACTTGGACTGTGTACCCTCGAGCGCAGACATATCCTACATGACCTAACTCTGACATCGAATAATCTACGCGAAATCCCACCCTCTCGAACACCTCTTTAAGTTTATTTCCGTTGTCCCCACACGCAGCCACCCTTTGGCCCTACAAATCCCACACTCACGATTGAATTGTCGTCGTCACTTCTTCGCTGTTCGTGTATGCTTCTTGTGGAATAGCTTGCCGACAGATATTGTTACGAACGAGCACATCTTTAAACAAAGGTTACGAAACCTTATGTTGAGAACTACTGCATTGGCCCCTACCTATTGATGTTTATATTTTTTCAACGCACGGAACTACCGTCCATCCAAAGATTCTCATCCCTCAGTCTGTGTCGCCACTAGGGATTATTATTGCTCCACCTATGAAGAACATGGATATGATCATACAAGTCATTAGTTCGGCCGCATCTTGAATATTGTGTTCAGGCGTGGTGTCCTCACTACAAAAATGACATCCTTCGACTTGAAGGCGTACAGCGCCTCGCAACTCGCATGATTGAAGGTCAGCGAGGGAAACCGTACGCTGTATGCCTAATGTCTCTCGATCTTTTCTCCCTTAGGGGCCGTCGTCTAAGAGGTGACTTAATAGAAACCATTAAGATCTTGAAGGGTTAGAGTGGCGTGCAAATGAACGACTTCTTTACCTTAAGCCCCGAGCTGGGCACCCGGGGCCACTCACTTAAAATTGCTAAGAAACGATGTCGGCTAGACTCCAGATAACACTTTTTCAGCCTTAGGGTTGTTAACTTCTGGAACATTCTTCCAGAAGAACTTATATCCTGCAGTACCGTGTCTAGTATTGAGCAGGGTTTGGACCGGAACTGGTGTAAGTTGTTTCCTGAATACTCTCCTTAATTGCTATACAAGCTTAGGTTTTTCATATTTTAGCGTTATCCCGCAAATAAAGTGAGGGCTAGAGTTCTCTGTGTTTTTTTATTTTAATATACACAATGCTACTTCAGCTGACTTATCACCGTGTTGGTGAAAGAGAAGCTGCTTTTTATTTTTCCAGCATTGGCTATGACGCGGTTCTTGCTAAGTTCAACCCGGATAATCTCTTGGCTTCGCGATCGGCGAAGATTCCAAATAGACAAAAAGAATAAACGTTTTGGCAGTGGTGGGTGCTTCTCTGCAGCTTTCCACCGAAAGAAATTTTGGACGCTCAATTGGCTTGTTAGCCACATACTGTCCTGTGCAGACTGACCTGAACTGTATATCCTATGGTACTGTACAGCAATTTGCTTTTTTAACCATAAATCTTGAATCTTGAATCTTGTATCTATCATCCGTCCAATATATATCTAGCGATTGTTGAACTACTGTTAGAACAGGTACCAGAAAAAATAAGGAGATTTTAGGTTATTATTTCAAATCCTAACAAATCTATTACGTCTCTTTGCTGTTTAAAATTTCGTCAAGCACGTCAATTATTTAATAATTTAACTTGAACTTGAATAAACACGCGCCCGGTTTGAATTTTGCTTCCACGCTGCTAAATTTTTCGAAATTCAATAAATTTCTGATTCATCGATTACATTTGCAAAATGATTCAAAATTCTTGTCTTTGCCTTTACTCTAGCTGCAACAAGAAGGTTTTTAAAAGTATAGAGTGCAACGTGTGCCTGCGTTGAGCTCATCCCAAATGCTGTGGACTGTCGTCAGCACAATTTAAGGTTTATCGGCACATCGATGGCTTACATGGCTATGCGCTGACTGCATGAAGTCCGTGGAAACCTTGGTTGAGGAGCGTAAGCTTCTTGAGGAGCGTGAGCGTTCTCTTCCACGTCCATCTCCGAAACTCAAAACGTTTGCCGAAGTAACTAGGTCAGTGGTCCCGTCTAACTCCAGCAAGCATACCACTCCCTTGAGATCACAGAAGGCAAAATCATCACCATCCTACTATCCTCCAAATGCTCCATGGAAAAAGGTTAAAGAAAATCGGGGTGTTCACATTAGCCCGACTAAGGATGTTCGCGCTCTATCTCGGGAAGTCCACCATTTAGGAAAAGTGGTTGCTGAGCTGCAAGCCAGAAAGCAAGTTAGCTCAACACGGGCTAAAAATGTCCTTATTTTAACGCAGGTTGAGCCTTTTATCCGAGAATCGAAGGCTCGTAAGGAAAGCGATCGGAGAAAGGTTATCGAACTACTCCGTGCTTCAGATTCAAGATTCAAGATTCCAGATTTATCAAAAAAGCAATTAACGGACAAGAACCACAGGGTGAACCACTAGAGATATAGGATAGATATACTTAATTATATATATATATAGATATATATAGATATATATATATATATATAGATATTTATAATATATATATTATATATATATATATATATATATTAGATATAGTATAATTAAAATCAAATCAATGGGACAATGATAGCTTATTAATAGTTTGTGAAAAATTCGGATTAGCTCATATAATCGTCAAGTTTTGATTTGAATATAGATAAGCTGTTTGAGCTTACCAAATCCGAAGGTAGGGAATTCCAAGCAAAGCACACACGTACCGAATAAAAATACCTGCGAAAGTTCCGTTTGGAATGTGGTATTTCCAACTTGCAACCATGGCCACGGCAGTTGCTGGAAGTTCGAAGGTGGAATAATATATCCAGGAGGTGGGAAACAGTAGTTAGTATTTTGTATGCGAGGATGAGATCACCTCCCATTCTCCTTTGTGCAAGTGTCCTCATTTCCAGTTGTCTGAGTCGCCTGGCGAATGACATATTTTCGAGACCAATGACAAGCTTAGAAGCTCTCCAGTATATGCGATCCAGGAGTAAGATGTCTTTTTGAAGCCATGATGCCCAGGCTTGTGCGGCATAATCTAGAACCGGGTGTATATATGTATTCATCATGAGAAGAAAACACCCCGGGGAAAACGTCCAAATATCCGCCATAGCATGCCTAGCAGCCGAGACGCGCTTTCGTAAACAGTTTCGCATTGTAGACCATTTTTCAAACTGCCGCAAATCCAGACACCGAGGTACTTTTCTTTTTCGGTGTACTCCAGGTTAATGCCGCCGAGCTTGTATGGATAGGAAAAGCCAAGTTCACGACCGATCTGAATCATTTTTGACTTTTGCATATTCAATGACAGTTTATTTTCAGATGACCAGTTGAACAAAGCACTCAAATCGTTTTGCAGCAAGATACAATCGTCAGCATTTATGATTTGCCTCCATACTTTTATATCGTCAGCAAACAAAACCATCTTACTATCATTTGGTAGTGGTATATCGTTCATATAGACTAGAAACAGTATTGGTCCAAGCACTGAGCCTTGTGGCACTCCGCTAGTGACATCGATGTTCTTCAATAATAGACCGTCCACAAGAACTCGAATGTGTCTGTTGCTGAGGTAATCTCTTAGCAATTCGCATAGTCTTCCAACAACACCGTGTTTCTTTAGCTTGTTTAAGAGTAAATTGTGATCAACTGTGTCGAACGCTTTAGAAATGTCCAGGTAGCACGAATGAATACAGCCCCTGCTTCTACAATCCTCGTCCAATCGTCTAAGCTTGTCAGCAAATTTATTAGACACGAGCGATTTCTGCGAAATCCATGTTGGGCAACTGCCAAAAGTTGATTCGTTTCCAGATGTCGCACGATTTCTGCGGTTATTATTCGCTCAAAACCTTTCGATACCGAAGACAGCAAGGTCACCGGACTGTAACTTTTGACATCAGAACGGCAACCACCTTTGTAAATGGGTATTATTTGTCCTAGTTTCCAGTCTTGTGGCACTACGCCAGCTTGGAGCAAATTATTAAACATGCAAGATAGAGGTTCAGATAGATGCGCATGGCAGGTTTTGAGTAGTTTTGGAGTAATCTCGTCTTGTTCTGGAGATTTCTTTACGTTTAATTTTCGTGAGTACTGCGCTACCACCATCGGAGTAATCAATACTTCACTCAAGGTCGGTCGGTTAAATCGAACGATTGGTTCCTGATCAGGCTCAATGGATTTCGGCGCAAAAACTCTGGCATAAATTCTGCTAACAGGTCAGCGGTCTGATTCTTGGATTCTGTTATGCTTGACGAAGTTTTCAGGGCAATGACTCCTGGTTTAATATTTGTTCTATCGTTTACAAGTCTATACAAGAGCTTCGGATTCTGGTGCATCTGAGTAATCAATTGCGATTAGAACGCTTGTTTATCATCTCGAATAAAGCTGATAACTTTGTTTCTCAGTCGTGTAAATTGTGCCCAAGAATCAGCTGTGTTGGTAGCCTTGTGAAACTCCCAAGCTACTGCCCTTTGTTTCATCCACTTTTTAGTCCTGCTTCGTAGTAGAAAATTATTTCGTTGAGACGTTTTCTTCAAAGCAAACATTTAATGCTCCTCCAATATAGATTTGAGGTGCTGTAAGAGAGATCGCCAATGACTATCCGGGTCGGAGTAATTCAGTTGTGCGAAACTAGTGCTTTGTAATTCGGCACACAGAGCACGGTAGTTCACCATTCTGACGCATTTTGTCCCGTCACTATTGCGCCTAGCGCTACAAACGTACTCGAATTCTAGGACAACGTTATCGCTTCGTCCGATCGGCGGTTTATAAACGATATTCTCAACAGCTGTGGGATCTGATGTAAGTATAAGTTCCAAGGTAGACGGATGTTCTGATCCTCTCATACGAGTAAATCCAAAAACGTGGTTATAAGGGGCGCGTAATCCAAAACGGCTCGAAGTTCATTTTCAAGTGCCTCTGATGGATGATCACTCCGGCTATAGAGCTGGGGAAAGTTGAAATCCCCCATTATTAATATTTGAGTATTGTATCGCGTTGTTACATAGCGCAAAACATTATTCAGTTTATTGTTTACATCGAAAGCTGCTGTAGGAAAACGATAGATCACTCCAACAATGCATTGATCTCCTGGAGTAAGAATTAGAGAACACCAATTTGTGTAAGTGATATCAAGGATCACGTCGATCATATCTCTACAGATAAACGGTTGCTTGAAGTAGAGTGCTGCTCCTCCGCCATCGTCTAAACGGTCACGCCGGAATAGAGACATGTTGGGCAAAGAGAGTTTATTATCAGACAATGAGGCATGGAACCAAGTTTCTGTTACTGCAACTATGTCTGGCGCCGTTTCATTACAAATCTCAAACAATTCGATTAATTTGTTGAAAAGGCTGTTCGCGTTTGCATAGATGCACTTAATCGTTTTTTTTGTGAGTAATGACGGGGTGTAAACCGAAGTTATTGGTCCGGCTTCTTTGAATGGTAAAACATGTCGCCGACGGCTTGAATCGACAATTAGTTTTCTGTGTGAATTAATCAGTCCGACTCGATTTGAGCCGGACCTACGACGTTTTTTGATGCATTGATTTCCTCCATTTGGATGGAAACGCTGCTATCCGCTATCACCAATCGGGAGAGTGTGTGACTTGGTTTGGGTGGGCTAAGTCTAACATCCTTGGGTAATGTTCGTTTCCCTTTTGTCCATTCCGACCTTACTATTTTAGCCATAGCGCGGGTCAAGAACGTAATCTTCAGAGGTTTCGGTCCACCCCCCTTATATTTTGGCGAACAAGGAACTCGAAAAGTGTCCACAACAACGGCATTAGAAATATCGAGAGAACACGCGTTATTGTTTGACGTCGTGCTCTACGGTTTCCTGATCCGATGCTCTAGAAGTATTTTCTGGTATACCAAGTAGAACTATACTTCGCAATACCGTTTGTTCCCTGGCTTTCAAGCTGCCCTTCCTTTCCTACCATGGTACATCGGGATATATGCGGCAGTTTGAGTCGGAATCTGACTTGAGTATGTATGCATTCAGCAATACGTTCTCGATATCAGCCTCGCATTTTAGTGTTAACTTGAGCAAGCGAGGTTGACCAATATGAGGTGAAGTTGAATGGCGGGTTAGACGAGTCACTTTTTCTGCGTTTACGCGTTCAACTTTTATTAGGTGACAAAGCTCAGACCATTTCTCGACATCGTGTTTCTGTTTGCTATCAAAGATGCTTTCTTGGGACTCGCTGACATTCGTACGTATCACGTTCAGCGTGTATGGGGTGTTCTTTTTGCATATCGGAAAGTCAGGCGTTTTAGAATTAAAAACATTTGTGGCTTGGCTTTGTGAGTCGGGTACAGCAGTTTTGGAGTGTACAGCCGAGGTCGACCGCAACAGCATATCTTTGTAAGAATCTCCTAATTCTATTCTAAAACGGGAATAACCCTGCATTTTTTATTTTTTTGGCACACGAATAGCCTTAGTATTAGATTCTTTCAATGGTTGTTCCGAAATCGATGTATTGATATGATTGTTTACATCAGTGATCACTTGCATACTCACATGATTTACCAACATTTCTTCCACACGTCGAAGGCCCAACTCCAAACCGGCCATCCTATTTTCTAATTTTGTTTCAAAAGTATCGGCTTTGTGCAAAGATGTAGCTCTGCAACGAACACAGACAGAGCATGCAGCTGGAACCATTTCATTATATAATAATGCTATCGAGTCACGGGCGTATGTACGGTCGCATTTACCATGGATTTTACTCATACACAGAATACACGTTATTACTTTACGCGCCATGGGACTCACCGGTTGTTCGCAGGCTTTGCACGTGACTTCGGGAAAATTCTGCGTGTCGAGATTCGTCCTATCAGCTGGGCCGGCCGTGACCATTGTTGCATTCACCGGATCCATGCACTTGGCAATGAGGTCAAGTTGGTTCGATGTCGCTGCCACAGTTTGATCGATCGATTTTTTAGTCCGTATGTTGGTTCTAGTGATGCGGTCAAACATGTAAGTAGCATGAATTAGGTTGTTCGTCTGTGTGACGGGTTTCTGTTCGACGGGTCAAGGTGGCTGTTTTGGAACACGTGATTTCGCCATGTATCAAATAATCCAATATAACTCGTTAACTACACAAGCTAGAACACAGAAATAAGTATTAAAATGCGTAGCTCAACGTGATCCTTGCAATGATAGCAAAAACCGTAGAATAGTTAGCGATTGAAAAACGTTTGCGCGTGTGAGCACACTGTGAAAGTTACGCCGATATGATAACTTTGCTGCTAATCCGTTGACAAGAGAAAAACAAATAAATGCCGATAGATATGATCGAAAGTAGCACAGAATTCTTGGAATGAGAGAAATCCAAGCAGATTCGGCGAAGATATAAGCAGAAGTGTCAGAGCAACAACAAATGCGACTGCACAGTAGGCATGAGACCGACTACTCTGCTGAAGCGAGTTCACAGGGTCGGGAAATGGAGGGGTGGCCCAAATGACGCATCTACTAGATCGCTGCGGCCAATTGTTGTCGAATTCACAAAGCAATGTGACCGCGACTAGTTCCTTTCGAAAGCAGAGAAACTTAACTGCGTCGAGGGAAAATACATCATGCAACCTCACACCCCGGCACACCTGAAAACTTCTAGCCCAATTAGAGCTAGAAAGTCAAAGGTAGCTGCAAATCGTAGCTCACCAAATCTGCTCTCGAGGCGAAACGTAGAAAATGACACCAGTGTGGCGATGACGCTAACACAGGAGAATTATGCTTCAACATTGAAGAGCGCCACTGTCGTGCTACGTCCTTTAGAGGACGTGTCTGTTTCCTGTGGAATGCCCTTCCCGAAGCAATTATCACCTCTCCCTGTATCCAAACATTCACTCGTACCTTGGACAATTATTTGTTACTTAACGATTTGACGATGCCTGTGTATTGACTCAGGGTAAGCATATTACTTGACTCCAGTGACATCGTATAATTGATTTTTTTATACCTCTTATTGAACGCATATTTACTATGATATGGTAATTGTGAAGCTATGTGCTTTTTGTAACCATAAATTCTTGAATCTTGAATCTTGAATCGTGGATGAGTTGTAGTGACTCAGACCATGAAGATGAAACTAGATGCCAGGATTTGTCGTCTGTTTCAAAAACGAATGTTGTATCTCTTGATGAATTCCAGCCTTCAAAAAACGCGTAGCAGCCCGAGGACAAAGAGCTCTTAGGTAGCCCTAACACCGGGAATCTGGCCCAACATGATAGTGCTCTTTTGTTCTATACAAACGCTTGTAGCATTTGAAATAAATGGGCTGAACTCCTCTGTAGAGTTGACGACACCCACTACAAAATTGTGGGTATCACGGAATCATGGTTGTCTCATGATGACCACATACCAGCTTTAATCGCGGATAGGTTTAGCGCCGCAAGAAGCGATCGACCTCTGAGTAAGCTAGCAGGAGGGGCGTTGCTCGTTATTGATAACGCTATTCCCTTCCAGAAACGTATTTCTTTTTCTACAAAGAATGTGCAGATAATATCTGCCTTGCTCATGCATGGATGCACGCGTAAGCTGCGTCTACCGTAGTCCGAACACTAGTTTGGAAGAAGATGCTCTTTTGCAAATTAAGCTCTCGTCTTTTTTAGCCGTAGCACCACGTGTTGTAATCTTCGGCGATTTTAATCTGCCCGAAATAAACTGGGAGTGCCAAACCTCACATGCCCCAGGAATCGCGAACGATTTTCTGGACTGGCTTCACTCCCATGCACTTTACTAACACGTAAACGAACCAACTAGATTCCGAGAGGGTCAGTCTCCGTCTATTCTTAATCTAGTTATTTCAACTTCTAAAAGTGGCATACAAAATTTTATTCTAACTGCCACCGCTAGGAAAGAGCGACCACGTAGTGTTAGCCTGCGCGTTACTTCTTTCATTTGGTATAACCCCACCTAAGATGTCTCGAAGCTTCCATAGGATCGACCCTGCTTCCCTATTACAGGCAGCAGCGCTACTCCCATGGCAAAACATTGACCATGTGGATGGGATGTGGGGGCAGATCAAGAAAAACATCCTTCAACTTCAGGATCGATTCGCTCCTCTCTTACCCATTCGCAAAAAAGGTAAACTTTGATGGTGGTCAGCCTCAGTTTCCCGTAGCGTACGTCGCCGCGACGCAAAATGGAGGCGTTATAAGCTTACTCCCTCATGTGAAACTTGGGCCCGTTACAAAGAAGCGCGAAACATAGCTGTTTCCAAGATAAGTGCAGCAAAGATTTCTTTCGAAATGAGCCTCGCTCAAGAGGCCCATACTCATCCGAAACGTTACTACAACTACGTTCAATCTGAAGGGTTAACACGAGAAGGTGTAGGTAACTTGAGAAGGGACGATGACTCAG
The DNA here is from genome assembly GCA_013407085.1 of Atriophallophorus winterbourni. NCBI lineage: Eukaryota > Metazoa > Platyhelminthes > Trematoda > Plagiorchiida > Microphallidae > Atriophallophorus > Atriophallophorus winterbourni. The sequence goes on from JACCGJ010012232.1 coordinate 64,949, forward strand.
CCGTCATTGCAAGCACTGAAAAGGCTCAATTGTTTTCCTCGCAATTTTAAGGCGTACAACGCTGAGATTATAACTCGAACTTCTCTGCGCCATCTCTTCAATGTGTACTCGCTGATCGCCCCCTCTGCACTGACCTTACATTCGAGGTACACAATGTCGAGAATATATTGGCCAGCCTTGCTTACAACAAGTCGGCAGGGCCCGATAGCATCCATCCACGAATGATCAGACTGCTAGCGCCTATATTAGCTGTGCCGATCTCAGAACTTTTCACATCATCCCTCAGTCAAAGTACCCTTCCTTGGGACTGAAAAAACAGCCGTTGTAGTGCCCATCCATAAGGGAGGAGCTTCCTCAGCGGTCAAAAATTACCGCCCCGTTAGCCTCACTAGTGTACTATGTAAGCTTAAGGAAAGATTGATTCGCGATAAAATTTGTGGATATCTAACCAAACACACTCTTTAGAATCGTGCACAACACGGCTTCCTAAAAGGTAGGTCATGTCTGACAAATTTGTTGAGCTTTCTAAACGAGGTTACTAAGAGGATGAATGATGGTATAGCTGTAGAAGTCTTCTATCTCGACTTTAGTAAGGCTTTTGATTCAGTCAATCATAGGCTCTTGCTTCTCAAACTCTCAGCCATAGGAGTATCAGGGAAACTTCTGGGCTGGATTCGAGCATTCCTTATCGACCGTTCCTTTACTGTCAGGGTAGATGATACTTACTCCGCAAGTGCGCATGTAACGAGTGGGGTTCCCCAGGGCTCAGTCTTGGGGCCGTTGCTGTTCCTCATCTTCATTGATGATCTAGCCAACCAACTGCGCTCACCCTGTTATATGTTTGCTGACGACGTTAAAATTGTCGGTAGGTCGGATAACTCCGATCTGATAAGTGACGTGAAAGCTGTAACAGCATGGGCGGGTAAGTGGTACCTTCCCCTTAACCTAGATAAGAGTCACTAGCTCTCTACACTGGCAGGCAACATGATTATGTCTACGCCCTCAGCTCACACGGAGTTCCGTAGGGTGAAGTCTAATAAAGACCTAGGAATCGTAGTCTCCGCAAACTTTAAGTGGGATGACCAATGTGCTGCTGCAGCTCAAAGGGCCAGGAGGGAACTCTTTTGACTACGTTCAGCCCTCACTTGCAGAAAAGCTGAGGTGCTATTGCCCCTCTACAAGGCAATAGTAAGGCCACATTTATAATACTGTATCCAGGCTTGGAAGCCGTATTACCAGAAGGATATCGTGCAGCTAGAAAAGGTACAGAAGCTGGCCACTCGCATGATCGAGGGGTTAGCATACACCAATTATGAAAATCGTCTAATAACAGTAGGACTTTTCTCACTTAGCAGGAGGCAACTTAGGGGGGATCTTATAGAGACCTTTAAGGTTGTCAAAGGATTAAGTTGTCTTAAATTCGATGACTTCTTTCGGTTCTCTCCTTTGGTTGGTACACGAGGGCACAGTCTTAAGCTAAGTAAACAGCACACCAGGCTCGAATCCAGAACGCACTTCTTTAGCATCGGCATAGTGAACGCGTGGAACTCACTTCCCGCAGAACTAATCATGGCAACTTCAGTAATTGCGTTCAAACATGGGCTGGACGAACGATGGCAGGTGCTCTTCCCGGAGCATTATCCTTAAGACTAAATCCCTCCATATTTATGATAAAAAACAAAAATATTCTAAAAACATTTTTAAACACAAAAAAGAGTTTCTTTTTCATTTTTTCGAATTTGTGGAAATAAACTGCTGTCCATCGCCTTTTCATTCGATTGGACATGCAACATGCATAACTCTCTCACCTTTCGGTGATGAGACATCTCCCATATTCCATTCACAGTTACAGACGCCTGTGTTACTTACGAATCAATCCTGGTAGTGGTGAGTGTTTTCAAGCACACCTCCGAAAGAATCTGGGCATTCGTTTCGACTTGGTCGACTATCGCCTTGTGATACTGATACTGATCAATTATTTAATAATGGCCTAAGTTACATATGTAATAAATTGTTTACCGTTAAAAGGAATTTGAAAATTACAGCATTCGGACAGAATATGTGGTGGTTCAGGCTACGTGAAATTACAGTATGTGTGTAAAAGCAAAAAGGTAGACACTCAAAATAATTCTTCGACTGAATTGAAAGCGATTTTCCCCGGCTCGACAATTGACTACTCCGGTCCAGACGTCAAAGTATTATCACAAAAGCAACCGCGGTAAATCCAATAATTAGGTGCGGCTGAAATATGGAGCGGTCTTTTTATAGCAAACAATCAATCTTACCACAATCCACAGTCAGAACTCCAAGCACGCAGTACGGGTATTAGAGGAGATGAGAAGAGCAACTCCAGGAGGACGAAAATTTTATGTTCGCAAAATTCGGGTACAATTCAAAAAGTGTACATTGATTGATACAAAAAATATTTGCAGGAAAATGCCATAGTACTCCCCCCTAGAGCGTCGGGCCTAAAGAAGACGCTCGAAGAAATCGTTAGGCTGTGAATTCATCAAACTTTGATAGAAAATGGACTCTACGACCAGATAAGGTTTGCCTGTTTGTTTGATACACGGGGGTAAAGGGGGTTTCGTTGGGGGATCGGGAGTACCGGTGAGCTTCGGTTTGAGGGGTGGAGGGACAAAATCTTGAGGAGCAATGTTCGGGGTATTTTCTTTCGCCTCTGGTGCTGGTTCGACGTAGGCTACTTTCAAACGATCGACGGTGACGGTCTCGTGTGTTCCGTTGCGGACAACAACGAAGTATTTTGGATACCTGTTGATCACATTGTACGGGCCACTGTATGGCGGCTGTAGCGGTCGACGTACATGATCTACCCGCACAAACACAAAGTCGCAAGTGTTTAAATCAGGTGGAATGTAGCAGGGTTGAACATGCTGTCGAGTTGGGGTAGCTCGTAAGTTTTTCATGAAGCTGCGAAGGCGGCTGACATATTGTGGCACGGTAAGGTACAATGATGAGTCGTAAGATATCAGGAATTCGTCTGGAAGGGTATGTGTACTACCGTACACCATTTCAGCAGCTGAACACCCTAGGTCTTCTTTCACTGTGGTGCGTATAACAAAAAGTACTAGGGGTAGTATCTCGGACCAACGTTCAGTATTCCCATGACACATGAGTGCGGCTTTCAGTTGGTGGTGAAATCTTTCGACTAAGCCGTTCGAAGAAGGGTGGTAGGTTGTAATCTGAATGTATTTCGTACCAAGCATGTTGTTCAGTTCCTTGAAAAGCGTTGATTGGAATTGGGAACCTCTCTCAGTAGTGATGGTGTTTGGTACGCCAAAATTACTGATTCAGTGCTGAACAAAAGCTTTAGCAACAGTTTCTGCACTGATATCAGGGATTGCTACTGCCATTGGCCAACGCGTAAAACGATCAATGCAAGTAAGTATGTAGCAACATCCGTTAGAGACTGCTAGTGGGCCGACGAGATCCAAATGCACGTGTTGGAAACGTTCAGTAACTGGTGGGAACGTACCTGGTTAGCTGATAGTGTGTCTTTGAACCTTGCTCCGTTGACATCGCAAGCAACTTTTTGTCCAAAGTTGTATGTCTTTATGCATGTCAGACCAGAGTTAGCGAGAACTGATTAATTTCTGTGTCGCTCTTAATCCATGATGTGATAAATCATGCAAGTGGTCAAAAACTCTACGTCTTATGTCCGAGGGGACGATCGGACGCGGTTTTCCTGTTGCCTGTTGTTGTCACAAACCAGGTAAAGTGGAGAATCGGGTATCGGGATTCGGCGGATTTTTCCCATCTCTGAAGTTTCATAGCGACTTAGTACCGGATCAGATTGCTGTGAACGTGCTAGTTGTTCCAAATCGATTCCAGGCATGTCGATGGTACTCAGTTGAATCCGCCACTGTGTTTGACGAGCCGGATAGGTAACGAATGTCGCTCGTGTATTGGAAGATGTAGTCTAATTGACGGATCTCTCGTGGTGAACAACGATCGGAAGTTGTGGCGAGTGCAAACGTTAGTGGTTTGTGGTCGGTGTAAACCATGAAACTGCGACCTTCGAGTAATTGCTGGAAATCGCGAATGGAATAATAAACAGCGAGGAGCTCGCGACCAAAGGTACTAAATCGTGTCTGCGCTGGCTGTAGTCGGCGTGAGAAGAAGGCTAGGGGTCTAATCGTGTTATCGACCTCTTGTTGGAGTACTGCACCTACTGCTTCGTTTGATGCAACGGTAACAAGCGATAAGCGAGCATCTGTCTCAGCTGATATATAAGTCAGAGTAGTCGCCTGCTCAATGGCGGATTTAGACGCGTCAAAAGCTTCGATCGCTAGTGGATTCATTGAAAAATTTCTTTCTTCGCAGCGAAGTAAATCTGTAAGCGGTTGGGCTAACTTCGCGCAATGGGGAATGAATCGTCTGTAGTAGTTGACTAGACCTAAAAATCGACGCAAATGGCGGATTGAACTCGAGCATGGATAATCGCGGATGGCAGAGACTTTCTGTTCAACGGGTTTAATTCCGGTGGAATCGATACGGTGACCGAGAAAGTCTAGTGTTTCCACATGAAAGATGCATTTATCTGGATTCACAACAATACCATACTGAGATATGCGCTGAAAAACCTCTCGAAGATGCTCAACATGTTCTGTCGATGTGTTGCTAGCAATTAGCACGTCATCAATATAAACGTATACGAAGGGCAATCCCTTAAATACTTGATCCATAAAACGCTGTAAAGTTTGTGCGGCATTTCGGAGACCCAATGGCATTCGTACGAATTCATATAAGCCAAATTGTGTCGTGACAGACGTTTTAGGGATATCTTTCTTCGCAACGGGGATTTGGTGATAGGCGCGTACTAGGTCAAGCTTCGAGAACACGGTTTTTCCGTTTGATGACGCTGTAAAATCGTGGATGTGTGGAATGGGGTAACGGTCTGGTACCGTAATGCGATTCAGTGCCCTATATTCTCCGCATGGGCGCCAAGTATCTGCGGTACTTTTTTCAACCATATGTAGTGGAGAAACCCATAGTGAGGTCGATGGGCGGATGATTCCTAGCTCCAACATATGTTCAAACTCTTGTTTGGTGATGGCCAGTTTGTTTGGTGCTAGTCTACGTGGTTTGGCAAAAACTGGAGGGCCACGTGTGGCAATGTGGTGTTCGACCTGATGTTTGACTACATTTGTGAATGACTGTGGTTTGAAGATCTCCGGAAACTGGACTATGATTTCCTTACAAGGCTGGGTGACGAGTGGAGTCAAAACGCGAATAGACTGTATGGGTGTGTAATGGTATTTGCCCATTGAATTTAACTTCGATGTGTTATCAATAAGCCTTCGTTGGCTAATGTTTACTGCGAGGTTGAAATTAGACAAAAAATCTGCACCCAAAATCGGAGTTTTCACGTCTGCAATGGTGAACACCCAGTGGAACGATCTTCGTAAGCCCAGGTCTACCGCGAGGGACCGATGACCATAAGTGGCCATCCGAGTACCGTTGGCCGCCTGAAGGGTCAATCCCGACGGACACTTGCGTTCGGTTTCGTTAGGTGGGATGACGCTGATTTCCGCACCGGTGTCTACCAGAATACGCGATTTCGTTGTGTTGTCATAGATATAGAGGAGACGGCTAACCGTGTTGCCAGGCAGTGCAGGGTTCCTACTGCCTGGCATAATCGTTTTCCCTGCTTGTTAGATTTGGAAACAAAACTGCAGGGTCTGGTGCATTTGTAGGCACGTTCACCGAATCTGCGGTGGTAATAGCAAAGACCTGGCCCTTTACTCCGACTTCGTGAATATCGTTCATTCAGACTGTGTCTCTGTGATGACCGAGATCGATCATTTCGTGAAGTACGTATGTGCATGCAAAGTTCGTCGAGTCGCGAGTTCAACTCGGAGATCTCTGATTCTAAAGTTGAAGGAGTTGATTTATGAGGCGATTGTACTACTGCAATGGTTGGCTTATGATTTTCATACACTCGATCGGCGATGGCAGCAACCTTATCTAACTTGTAATCTTCTACCACCCAATGTGCTTTTCGAACATCGCTGGGTAGTCTTTGCAGCCACAATTCTTTTAAATTCGGTTTGCTAACTGGTGTTGTAACCTGTAACTCGATCATTCGGCGAAGGAGTATTGTGTACGGTGTATTGTCACCTAGTTCGATACCCGAGAGTAATTTGCGTAAGTTTTTCTCATCAGATGTTGCTATACGCGATATCAAAGCTGATTTCAGTACATCATACGGTTTATCGGCAGGTCTGTTGCATATGATATCAGCAACTTCGGATACGGCTGTGTGTGGTAAACTTCCTTTGACTAAACAGTACATTGCTTTTTGGCTAGTAATGCGTCGAGTTTCGAAAATAGCTTCTACTTGAGCGAACCAAAATCTAGGGTTTGCTACGCCAAACTCAGGAATTGATAAGTGACCAATATCTGCTGGGATAGGTGCTGCCTGTGGGAAACTGTCCATATTGATGAAAAAATGTAAAAATATGCTATAAAATCAAATAGTGGGGAGCATGCTATGACGAAAATAATCGGGCTCACCAAATTGTGGTGGTTTAGGCTTCGTGAAATTACAGTATGTGTGCAAAAGCAAAAAGGTAACCACTCACAATAATTCTTCGATTGAATTGAACGCGATTTTTCCCGGCTCAACGATTGACTACTCCGGTCCAGACGTCAAAGTATTATCACAGAAGCAACCGCGGTAAATCCAAGAATTAGGTGCGGTTGAAATATGGAGCGGTCTTTTTATAGCAAGCAAACAATCTTTCCACAATCCACAGTCAGAACTCCAAGCACGCATACGGGTATCAGAGGAAATGAGAAGAGCAACTCCAAGAGGACGAAAATTTTATGCTCGTAAAATCCGGGTACAATTCAAAAAGTGTACATTGATTGATACAAACAAAAATGTTCACAGGAAAATGACATAAATATACCTGAAATTTTGTATGTTTTCAAGTGAAGGTTGTGTAGTACTTTCGGTAATTAACAATTTGATTGCAATTTTGTTTGACCGCTTGTCGATGAAAGATTCAGGTGCAGCGCAAAATTCAGAACGATAACGACGGAATTTTTCTGTGGGCTTCGTGGCGTTCTGACCTGAGACTTAGGTATGGAGTGTATAATAATTTATAAAATTACTCCGCATTCTGCAGCAACATATAATTTGACATTCTATGATTTTTCAGTTCCAATAATGAGTAATGACTTCGGCAACATCGGAAACTGATTTGGTTGCTCCGGGTGTAGTAATTAAAGACAGATGGCGTGTGCTAAAAAAGATTGGCGGTGGTGGATTTGGAGAGATATATGAAGCCCTCGAAATCAATTCTCAAGAAAGAGTTGCGCTGAAATTGGAGTCATCGCGCCAACCGAAACAAGTACTGAAAATGGAGGTTGCCGTTTTGCGGAAATTACAGGGTAAAAACCACGTTTGCAAGTTCCTTGGCTGTGGTAGGAGTGAACGATATAGCTACGTAATAATGTCGCTGCAGGTAATTTGATTTTCGGATTGCATCAATTTATTTCAATGAGTCAGATTTTTAGCCAGTTCAGTTTCCTAATTCTTCCATTCCTTAATTTCCGAAACGCATTATTCAGTAATGCTTCAGCTATTCTACTTGCCCATTAATGTGCATCACAATATTTGCTCACAGGATGTTTTTCTAATTGCTAATGAGGTGAATGACTAAAATGTTACAGACTAAGCGAATTTTACAGTTGCTTACTATTTACAGCTGAATTCTCCTTTAAAAGCTTGTTATGGTTTGAAAGCACAAGCCTGATCCAGGTAAAGTACCCCACGTCAGATACTGTCAGGTTGTCCAGGCCTAGACAGATATGAGAAATAGAGAGAAAGAGAGAGTTGTCCGGTATATGGCTGATCTGGATTGTTCGCGTTTTCAAGTGTTAAACTTCTAACCGTTTTGCTATGGTGTCTAACAAGTCGACATTCAATTTCGCGGCATTTAAGGTAAAATTAGCACATATCTTCAAATAATCCCAGGATATTCTGCACAGTGAATCGAAAAGTGATAAAAAAACGTCCGAATATGTTTTAAAGGTCTTAAAGCGGGCCTCACTCGTATCTAAACGGCACCTTCCTGGGATTCCCGTGGCATTTTTACTAGTAAAGTGTCAATCACAGACACTGTAACCCAATCCTCCATTGCAGTGGATGTTGGCACATCTCTTTAGGACTGATATTGTCTCCGGTAGTAGTAAACCTGGAAGACTGAACTTAGTGCGCATTAGAAGTGGTAAAACACGAAAAATACGTAAAACAGAGTAAAAATACCCTATCGTATATGCATCCAAACGTTGTTTAGAAAATAAAATGGATGGGGTATCGACAACTGCTGCAGACAGTGCGTTCCAAAATCGACCGAATCAAATTGTTTCAGAACTCATCTCGTTATAATCCTACGAAGAAAATATTTTTATGATTCTATCGGAGAGATCGAGGATTTACAATTTCACTCGTTTAGAAATGGTTTCTAAGTGGTCAGTAACGGTAGCATCCATAATTATTGCACGGATTTGCAAATGGGCAGCATTTCTATGCTGTGCGGCTAACATCGTGCTAAATTGATTGGCCAGAGGTAGTGAGCTGCATGCTGAAATACGCTGTAGTCTCACTACCATTTCTATTCCCCCCTCTGTTTAGGTCCGGCCAACCTTACAGTATCTTAGCCCACATGCAGTCTCTGATTGTGCGGCACTTGGCCTGTATCAGGCTTGTGCTTTCATACCATCATTCATACCAATTCTTCGATAAAACAAGGGTTTCTTGCTTATGCAAAATTTCCATTGCATTGCTACGCAGAACAATCGGGCGATCAATCTCAATGTTGTTCTTTTTCGCACCAGGTTCCGCGATCGCAGGAGGTGGTTTTTTAATCCACATGCAAAGCGACACCGATGTGTAGTCGTGCTAAATTTTTTCCGCCTATACTGAGCAGTATGCTGAAATATACCGCAGACACTACCCTTCAATCGGCAAGCTGATATCTCAGTTCACGTACAATTTATATCTGCGTTGATCCCTAACTGTTTCTTATCATGCTATTTCCTACATGCATACGAATCTGTTTTACATCCGTTCTAATACACCGTCTCGATAGGGCCTAGAAATTATTAATAAGGTGTTTCACTTATTTCTCTTATACTCTCACTCAAATGCATGTGACTGCAGGCTAATATTTCTACTTAGTAGGCCAATCTATTCAAATCCGGATGTGCAATCGTGCAGCATTAATGTGCTGTGCGGCTAACATCGTGCTAAATTGATTGGCCAATGGTAGTGAGCTGCATGCTGAAACACGCTGGAGTCTCACTGCCATTTCTATTTTTATTTCCCCCTCATATCTGTCTAGGCCTGGGCAACCTGACAGTATCTTAGCCCACGTGCAGTCTTTGACTGTGCGGCACTTTGCCTGGATCAGGCTTGTGCTTTCATACCAATACCAAATCCGCTGATATACATTGCATTCTCTCCACCTAGGAAGTGCATCCGGGCTCAAACACCGTAATTTACGATGCGTAGCATAAAACTGTAATGTAGCTGTTGAGTCAATGCCGCACACTTCGTGACCGTTTTCTTGTTTTCTGTACTCATCAGGCAGGGAGATTACAACTGGGATCCACATGAATTGAAACCCTGGAGAAATGGTAAACAATGATAAGGCTGAAACGATTAGCCTGTTCAATTCATCATCATCATCAAAGACAGCATTACACCGGTAGCACGTACCGAATGCTTAACTGCCATACAACCATGAAAACGTAAAATCCTAAAAGATGGGGATGGGTGGGACTTAAATTGCTACGGCTTCTATAGAAGAGTAAGCACAAACAAACTGAGAAGAGGTGCCTACACCTCGAATGGAACATGCATTCAAACAAGTTTCGTGAACGAGTAGGGCAACATCAGCACGGCAGCTTCCTTGCACACACACGTAAATGGAGGGTGGTAAACTCGTGGGCTTGAAACGAGAATGCATATTTACATGCATCTTCCCTCACACAACCATGATCATGATCTGTTCAGGCAATTACGATCAAGATCCGCCCGACAATTGTAGAGAGCATGAAATTGATCGTAGGTTGTTTGTTGCGAATTAGCGCAAATACGAATTTTTGTTAAGGCTTCTGTGTTTAACCCCATCCACAATTCTGTGGGCATATGTAACAGCCTTATCAAACAGTGGCTTCAAATTTCAAACTTTGATTGGATACCTGTTTCATTCTTTGACCATGCTTTTCCTGTAAGTGTCTGTGTTTGCTTTGGTAAAAATTCCACTGCAATTTCTGAAATGGTTAGGCTTTCATTATTCCGTGTTTCTGCCGTCGGTACTTTAATCTTTCATCCCGTCTGATGATGGTTGATTTCAAGTTTCGAATGTGGATTTATCCTCGATTTTGCAAAAAAATGAAATTCTAATATTGAGTCAATGATACTCAACCACGAAACCCGTTTTTTGTGCTTCTGACCTACTTTTCGAACGTCGAATGCTATTTATTTGTAAATTCTGAAATCGGATTGTGCTTATTTATCTAAACTCCATTTTTCACGTATATGTATGAAAGCAAAAACCTGATCCAGGCAAAGTGCCGTACAGTCAGAGACTGCACGTGGGCTAAGATACTGTCAGGTTGCCCAAACCTGTCTGCGCGTAATTAGTTAGAGGTTCAGTAGCTTTTTATTTCTTGCCGTTTCCTGTCTATCCAGAATTTTATCAGGCCATAGTTTTGTGGCAGTTAAGCACTCGGTACGTGCTACCATTGTACTGCTGTCCATGATGATGATATCATGCTGCCTGATCACTCGAAGCAGAGGGTGACTTGAAAAAGAAACGTGTTTCATAGGAATATCTATCGTTAACTTCGATAGCAACGATATCAAATGGATGGAGAGGATAACGCTTCAACCGTGCCAAACAAGGGTTCCGGTTAAAATGTCACTTTAATCAATATCTCCTTGACATCAAGACTGGGGCTGCCTAATATTTAACGTCTGATTTCGATAGGTCAGTTAATCGTGATCTCTTCAGCCTCAATCTTTCTCCTTTATTGCTCTCGTATGTTTCCTTTTCCCAGGGTCGTAATCTTGCTGACCTCCGTCGAAGCATGCCCCGTGGTTGCTTCTCCCTCTCCACCACGGTACGTCTCAGTCTGCAAATTCTCGACGCAATCGAAACGATTCACGATGCCGGATTTCTGCATCGCGATATCAAACCTTCCAACTTCGCGGTCGGTCGTCTCCCAATCAACAGTCGAACAATTTACATGCTGGATTTCGGTCTCGCGAGGCAATACACCACCCCGAAAGGCGATGTTCGCCCGCCGCGATCTGTGGCTGGATTTCGCGGCACGGTACGATACGCCTCTCGCAACGCTCATTTGAATCGTGAGCTGGGTCGACATGATGACCTTTGGTCAATGTTCTACATGCTGGTGGAGTTCGCTTCTGGTCAGTTACCGTGGCGACGAGTGAAGGATAAAGAACAAGTGAGTTTTTGTTACTTGTTCTTTCCTTGTGCTCATCATATTTGAAACGAAACGGTCGTGCTACGGTTCGCGTCGAGGCTTACATTCTTCAAGTGCCTTGGGTCAGGTTTTTCATCTCATTTTGTTGCATGCGAGAAAAGCCACACTACTTCATTCCAGGTGTCTACGACGCTTATATCTCAACATTCTACGTTACTTTGCCAATATGAGCCCAGGCCTAAATAAATTTAAGAGAATACGCGAAAATGACAATGTGACTGTTTCCATATGCACCTCTAGTTGCACGGAGGTGCAATCATGCAGTACTTCTGTGCTGTTTGGCTAACGTGCTAAATTGCTTGGCCACCGCTGCATGATGTAACACTCACTCTCACTACCATTTCTATTTTTCTATTTCCTTTCCCATATCTGTCTAGGCCTGGGCAACCTCACATTATCTCAGCCCACGTAGAGTCTCTGACTGATGGAGCTCGTTAGCTACTGGCAATCCATCTAGGGGAAGGAAAACCCTGACCCCAAACCCCCACTGCCTTGTGGGTCACCCGATTGCGGGAAAGGCTTCGGGAGAAAACCCCGAGGAAAAATCCGGAGAGAAGTCCCGTAGGTAGATAACTGGCGCACAGCGCGTTTATCTGCCGACTCCCTGCTGCCTTGTAGGTTGCACTTGGCTGTGCAAAGGCTAGAGAGGTGTACTCGAACAAACACCGAGTGGTGCTGGGTACATCACTTGTACACTACCCCCAAGAAACTTCATGATGATGTCTCAATGGGTCTGCGTACCGTCTACGGAGTTCGCAGGTGGGAACGAGACTGGATCACGATCTGCAACGATCTCGCCTCCGATCGACGTGCGTGGGCTGGTGCGATCCGAGACATCAATGAAGCCGGCTAATCCACCCGTGGAGCCAGCCGCACAAAAGTAAAAAGTAAAGTAAAGTCTGACTGTGCGGCACTTTGCTTGGATTAGGCTTGTGCTTTCACATCATTGATCTCTGGTATGACTTTGCTAAATTGATTGCCAAAGGTACTGAGCTGTATGTATGAAATCACAAGTCTGATCCAAGCAAAGTGCCGCACTGTCATTGACCACACGTGGGTATGTTACTGTCAGGTCTACCAGTTTTGGGCATAGCCCGTTTAATGATGGTCTAAGCCATAATCGTAGATTAAATAACAGTCGTTTTTTCGAAAGATCTGCTTTATTAGGCGTTGAAACCAGGAAGTCGACAATAGAGTAATATTTGGGCTCCAGAGCAAGCAAAACCTCACCCTACCGTCGACAAAACGAGAAGATTTACTTTGAGTCTTTGATGATCGCTGTATATTTGGTCAGACTCGTCGGCGTTTAATTTGTAGGTTGAAGAATATTTCCAAGCCATTTTGATGACTGGGGTATAAAAGTCGCATGAGTGAAATCTGTGAAACCACTCAAAGTGCCGCACGGTCGTATAATTTGCATGTCAGGCTGCTCAGACTTGGGCAGAAATAACAAATGAAAACGACAGTGAGACTCCTGTGTGTTTCCGCGTAGATCAATGTAGCACATCGATAGCTGCAGCAGCAAACAAGTACACGTTAGGATGGATTAATTTGTCGTGGGTGTCCCACCGTAAGCACGAGCAACGTGACAATATCTCAGCCCACGTACAGTCTATGACTCTGCGGCACTTTGCCTGTTTTTGTAGTTTGTTCTTTCATGTTTATTCGCTGTCTTGTTGATTTCACACCCTTCATTCCTGATTATGGATTGAATGTGTGGAGGTGGCCCGACCTAGTTTTGTTGTCTTTTACCCTACTGGCTTGTTTATGTCCACCATCCTTTTCAGTGTAGTCTTTTCGTGCTTCACACTACAAACAGTCCTCCGTTGTTTGTGTTTCTCCAGCGTGTGCGAAAGGTGGTCACGTGTCTTAGACAGATAAAGACCCTTAATAGTATGGTATGGTATGGTATGAAAGCGCAAGTCTGATCCATGCAAAGTGCCGCACAATCATTGACAGCACGTGGGGTATGATACTGTCAGGTTGCCCACGCCTAGACAGATATGAGGAAGAAAAATAACTGAAAACGGTAGTGAGACTCCAGCCTGTTTTTCAGCATACAGCTCACTACCTTTGTCCAATCAATTTAGCACGATGTTAGCCGCACAGCACAAAGTACTGCACGATTGCACATCCGTGCAACCTTTCCAATGTCGGGTGCTGTGGTCCCAGTGATCCGATATCGCAGTGGTTAGTTACGCTCAACGATGTCTCGAAACCGTATTCAGTGGCGGTCTTGCAATAAGCATTGTGGTAAGTGTAGTGAGCTTGTCATGATGCGTGGCAGTGAACGCACCAAGAATGCTATCATGACGATGTCGCTCTACTCGTTCACAAAACTTGATTGATTAAATGTTCCATTCAAGGTGTAGGCACCTTCCCCTGTTTGTTTGTGCTTTCTACGGGTTCCATTGCGGTTTAACTCCAACCCGCACGGATGTGCAATCGTGTAGCATTTCTGTGCTGTACGGCTAACATCGTGCTAAATTGATTGGGCAACGGTAATGAGCTTCATGCTGAAGCACGCTGGAGTCTCACTACCATTTCTATTCCCACCTCATATCTGTCTAGGCCTGGGCAACCTGACATTATTTTAGCCCACGTGCAGTCTGACTGCACGGCACTTTGCCTGGATCAGGCTTGTGCTATCATACATACATACAACTCCAACCCTTCCATATCAATTTTTAGAGGTGTAAAACTCTCCCTGTTGTTGATGGTGGAGTTGATTTATTTATTTGGCCAATAGTGACTGTTAAAACACGCGTATAAGCCATGTTGCATGCTGATCTTGTTGTAGCCGTTTCTTTGAATCGCTTAAACAATGTTGTACGCTCATTTAGTGAATGAGGAGTGCTTATTTTTGATATACAAGTCAGTGAATGCCGCGAGTTTGGTGTTGAGCCACTTGTGCCGTACTCATTCACTGTGTTTGTTTGTTTGTTTGTTTGTTTGTGCATGTCAACCATCGTTAGATTTGTTTCAACAAATTTGTAATAGTGTACATTTTGTAATCCTGTACTACACCGCTGGACGTGTTGGCCTCTGGTAAATGTCGCACGCTCCATGTCGTTTTAGTTGACTAACCAGTCTGATTCCAGGGACATCCTCTCCCGCAGCGCTAACAGCGATACTTTACTTTTACTTTTGTGCGACTATCTCCTCTTGGAAGATGACTGTGCGGGACTTTGCCTGGACTTTTTTTACTTTTGTGCGACTATCTCCTCCTGGAGGATGAGTCGGCTTCAAAGAAGATTCTTGGGAATTTGGGTACAAAGCGGCGTCCCCAGCACCACTCGGCGTTTGTTCGAGTCAGCTTCTCTAGCCTTTGCACAACCAAGTGCAACCTGCAAGGCAGCAGGAGTTGCCAGAAAGAGGTGGTCTACCAGACTCTGTTCCAGGTTTTTCCTCAGGGTTTTCTCCCGAAGCCTTTCCCACGATTGGGTATCCCGCAAGGCAGCGGAGGTTGAAAATCAGGGTTTCCCTTCCCTTAGATGAAATGCCCTCCCAGGCTAATGAGCTCCATCTGCCTGAAGCAAACTGGTTTTCAGGCGCCAGTCATTCGCCCTCACCCCTTCTCCTGTTGGTAGAAGCAGTTCCGCCGGGTTCGGGGAGCCACTTTATGCAAGCCAGAAGCTGGAATTGGTCGCTAAAAGCGCTAGGCAGTATTCGGACGAACAATGTCAGTTGCACTCTTGTGACGTAAACTACGTTCAGCGACCTAGAGCAGTATCTGTTCTTCCCCAGCTTGAAGATGCCGTTTCACGTAATGCCTCCGAAACGAGCTGTCAAAAGCAAGTTCTTCAATGTCAAGCACACTTTTCCGTTTTTCTGACGTCACGGTACAGGTTACGCCGTGCTAATTTGATTTGCGCTTGGTACTCAGTTGCATGCAGAAGTCACACTCTCAATAGCCCATTTCCTTCCTAGTTTTCTGCTTAGGCCAGGACAACCTGACAGTATCTCAATCCTCGTGCTGTCTTTGAAGACGCGGCACTTTACCTGAATCCAGACGTGTAATTTCATACATTTTTACAAACTAGTCACCTTGTATTGCCCACCCATCCTCATCTTGTCACTGATGATTATGACTATTTATAAAGTGCAGGCATAAGACATCACAATCTTCCCTCCAGGCAAATCTGCGGAGAATGAAAAATTGGGAATTCGCTAACCCAAATGAGTTTCCAGGAAGCTCTCGCTTTTATAACTCATTGTCGACACATCCAAACAACACAACTTTTCATTGTTGCGGTTGATGACCTGGTAGAATTAATTGGAATTCCACCAGATTGAGCGAGATTACAGGTCTTCGTCGATAACGGGCGATTTAAGACTGACGCTATTTCACACAGATAAGCACTTTAACGTGGATCCTCGGTACGTCATGTTTCGATCAGCGGTAATCGCTGCGCATTCCACTACGCTTTTATCGTAGATCATTCATCCATCATCGTGAACATCAATAGAGCTACTCATACCAAAGGTTGTCATAGCCGGGGGTGGCAGTGGGGATAAGCTCCCACTGTTTAACAAAATGCTCCCATATGGGCAGTTGCGGCTTCAAATAGCCTCTGAAACCAAGTCCAGCTCTTGGCTCTGCTGACTATACGGATAGTGGCTCTCCGAGCCCGGCGGAACTGCTTCTACCAACAGGAGAAGGGGCGATGGCGAGTGACTGGCGCCTGAAAACCAGTTTGCTTCGGGCAGATGGAGCTCGTTAACCTGGGAGGGCATTTCATCTAGGGTAAGGAAAACCATGATTTTAAACCTCCGCTGCCTTGCGGGATACCTGATCGTGGGGAAGGCTTCGGGAGAAAACCCTGAGGAAAAACCTGGAACAGAGTCTGGTTGACCACCTCTTTCTCGCAACTCCCTGCTGCCTTGCAGGTTGCACTTGGTTGTGCAAAGGCTAGAGAAGCTGACTCGATCAAACGCCGAGTGGTGCTGGGGACGCCGCTTTGTACCCAAATTCCCAAGAACCTTCATTGAAGCCGACTCATGCTCCAGGAGGAGATAGTCGCACAAAAGTAAAAAGTAAAAGTAAGTACTCATACCAGGAAGGTCAATGGTTAGAGGTCAGACGATCTCTTAACGAAAGGTTTTGGTTGAATACTCTAATTATGCTCCTGTCTAGGCATGGGCGACCTGGCATCATCTCGCATATGGTATGGTATGAAAGCACAAGCCTGATCCAGGCAAAGTGCAAAGTGTCAGGTTGCCCAGCCCTAGACCGATGTGAGGAAGAACAAAGAACAGGAAATGGTAGTGAGGCTCTAGCCTGTTTCAGCATGCAGCTCACTGCCTCTGATCAATCAATTTAGCACGGTGTTAGCCGCATAGCATAGGAGTACTACACGATTGCACATCCGTGCAACGCATCTCACATACCACGATGACAATCACAAATAAATCCAATTCCATGGGCTTCGGTTGTGCTATCTGCCAGTAGGTTTTCAGTTATATTGATATTGAAGGGACAGATCAACGGGCACATCCTACGAACTGGGTCGAAACTGGGTCGTTTTAAAATACCACATCTCACATTTAACCTGGAATAGCCTAATCACCGTGACATAAACAGGTAAAGGTCCTCTATTGGTAAACTTGCTAACATCGACAGTTCATCTTCTATATTATTGGGGCGGCTAAGTAAAATCCCGACTGTCAATTGTGAAGGAAAGCGACTGGACAACGATCTCACCTTTGATCTCGCGCGCAAGGGTTTGCATGATTCGAGATATCATTGAAGCCGTCTAATCTACCCGTGGAGCAGCTCTAGAAAAGTAAGAGTATTCAGGCCCCCGCCATCTGATATCGCGTTAACCAGTCACCATCAAGGATATATCTGAAAGCCATGTTCATTGGTAGTCCTCCTGTATGCATCTTATTGATGTGTATGGGAAAAGTTTGTAGTCGTGTGACTGAAAGTTGTTTCACGATGCTCCCCTACTCATTTACACTACTTGACATGCTGTTTGCTGATGCCAGGCGTTGCACGGAGGCACAATCGTGAATTACTTTGTGTCACGTAGCGAACACCGTGCTAAATTGATTCGCCACCTGTAGTGAGCTGCATTTTCCAAACACGTTGGAGTCTCACTGCCATTTTTGTTTTCATTTTCGTATCACAATGGCTAGTTACGCTTCAAGATAGGTCCCGAAACCGTGTTCAATGGCGGTCTTGCACTAAGCATCCTCTTAGAGTGTTTGCTTAACCTTGTATGTTGTCAAGCGGAGTGACGAGAAAAGCTTGTTATGATGCATGTCAGTGAAAGCAGCAACGAAGCTGCCATGCTGATGTCGCTCTACTCGTTCACGAAACTTGTTTTAATGCATGTTCCATTCGAGGTGTATGCACCCCTTTCCAGTTTGTTTGTGCTTACTCTTCTATAGAACCCGTAGCTAATTGAGTCCCACCCTTCCCCATCTTTTTGGATTTTACTTTTTCGTGGTTGTGTGGCAGTACGGTACGTGCTACCGGTGTAGTGCTGTCTGTGATGATGATGATGATGATGATGATTCTCGTATTTGTCTAGGCCTTAGCAACCTGACGACATCTTCACCCACGTGCAGCCCATGCCTGCGCGGTACTGTGCCTGAATCCAAGTTTGTGCTTTCATACATCTCAAAACATGATTGACATGCGCTTTAAAGATAGCGGTACCTTTGATGATGACGTGTAATTTTCTGAATTAATTTGCTTCTTTGGTGTAAGCCGTCGTTCTCGTTGACTAAACTGTGGACTAGCTTTCCACGACAGTCGGTGAATGCCATGAATATTTTACTATGTCATGGTTGTATGGCAGTCAAGCACTTGGTACGTGTTACCGGTGTAATGCTGTCAATGATGACGATGATGCCAAGGATGTGGTTCTCTGCCGTGTGCGGCTAACATCGTGCCAAATTGATTGGCCAACGGTAGTGAGCTGCATGCGAGTACACGCTGAAGTCTCACTACCATTTCTATTTCTATTTACCCCCTCATATCTGTCTAGGCCTGGGCAACATGACAGTATCTTAGCCCACGTGCAGTCTCTGACTGTGCTGCCCTTCGCTTGGATCAGGCCTGTACATTCATACATACATTCAGTACGTTGAATGCATGTGTTTGTTTGTTTGTTTCATGTCAACTTTCGGCGCTGGTGTGCGCGGTGCTTGTCTTTCGTGGTGTCGGAATGTCACGCAAGGCCGCATTGATCTCCACACTTCTTTTGGTTTGAGTGCCGCGCCACTAGATTACCGACAACCTCTTCGGGCCATTGCATGCGTGTGTGTGTGTGTGTGCGTTGCGCTTAAGTGCGCGTTTCGCATCTATTCCGCTTGAGTGGCTAAGCACATTTCGTCACGGATAAATAAACCTTTGTTCCGCGTTGCCCTTTTTCAGAACGCTCAATTTATTATTGGTTCTCTATATATATTTGTGTGTCTGAGCATGGCTTTCATCCATTTCCGTCGAATAATTTCGTGATTGTAGTTTTAACCAACCATTGATTAACAATGACTTTCATCAATGTGTAATAGTGCAGAAAGCGACGAATGATCTACATAACATCACCCTCTGACGATTTGTGTAGTGGTCTTTCCGAGAGTTTTTGTGCTGTGTGGCTAACCGTGTTAAATTGATTGGCGAGAGGTGGTGAGCTGCATGTGGAAACAGGCTGGAGTCTGGCTACCATTTCCTGTTATTTTTCCTTCATATCTGTCTAGGCCTGTGCAACCTGACAGTATTTTAGCCCACTTGCAGTCTCCGACTGTGCGGCACTTTGCGTGGATCAGGCTTGTGATTTCATACCATACCATACTCTTGCAGTTAATGGTCTCTAGTACTGCAATCTTAGGGAATAACCAGGTATCTTAATTAACTAAGATGCGTGGATTCGAAGTTGTACGCTGGTTCTGCATGGTGTAAAATTGACAACCAATTGTAATGAGCTGCTTGTTGGAACAGGCTACAATCTCACTTTTGATATTCCTCTCTAGGCCTGATAGTGTCCCAGCCCACTTCCCGTGTATGTATGAAAGCACAAGCCTGATCCAGGCAAGATGCCACACATTGAGAGACTGCATGTGGGCGAAGTTACTGTCAGGTTGCTAAGGCTTAGACAGATATGACAACAGAAAGAGAAAGAAAATAGAAATGGTAATGAGACTCCAGCTTGTTTCCGCATGCAGCTCACTACCGGTGACCAACCAATTTAGCACGATGTTAGCCGTACAGCACAGAAATGCTGCACGATTGCACATTCGTGCGAATAGGCTGCCACCTCACTTCCGATATTCCTCCGTAGTCCTTTTTTCTTCCTCATATCTGTCTAGGCCTGGTCAACCTGACAGTATCTTCGCCCACGTGCAGTCTCTGACTGTGCGGCACTTGAATCAGGCTTGTGCTCTCATACCTCATAGGGTCCCAGCCCACTTCCCGTGTATTACTCTGTGGCACTCGAACTGGATCCACGCTGATATTCCATACCATACGCTCGATACTTAAACTGTTTCGTCTGTTCGATTTACTCAAGATCACCCCTACGGTGAACATCTTGGCATGTTTGGTGATGGTACCAGTAGGGAGAGCGTATGTTTGAAACAGAGGTGAAAAATGCCGATGCCGTTCGCAACTTTTCGGCACTACTGTAACGCCTGAGGATTGTACACAAGTTTCAGTTTGTACGTTTTTGGCGGACCTCGGATAGGTTAGGAGAAAGGGCTTCACTAGCCAGAAAGTTTTAGCACTCCAAGTTGCTGCTATGGTATCACTTGTCGGCTGATCTATTTTTATTGAGAACCTGCTGCATATTCCTTGGCATTCGGTACATGCTACCAGAGTGTAATTCTTTCTCTGATGCTAAAGGTTGTCATAGCCGGGGGTGGCAGTGGGGATAAGCTCCCACTGTTTATAAAATGCTCCCATATGGCACGCGTCTCAAATAGCCTCTGACAACCAAGTCCAGCTTCTGGCCTGCACGAGTGGCTCTCCGAACCCGGCGAAACTGCTTCTACCAACAGGAGAAGGGGCGAGGGCGAGTGACTGGCGCCTGAAAACCAGTTTGCTTCGGGCAGATGGAGCTCGTTATCCTGGGAGGGCATTTCATCTAAGGGAAGGGAAACCCTGATTTTCAACCTCCGCTGCCTTGCGGGATACCCGATCGTGGGAAAGGCTTCCTGAGGAAAAACCTGGAACAGAGTCTGGTAGACCACCTCTTTCTGCCAACTCCCTGCTGCCTTGCAGGTTGCACTTGGTTGTGCAAAGGCTAGAGAAGCTGACTCGAACAAACGCCGAGTGGTGCTGGGGATGCCGCTTTGTACCCAAATTCCCAAGAACCTTCATTGACGCTGACTCATCCTCCAGGAGGAGATAGTCGCACACAAGTAAAGTAAAGTGATGCTAATGATGATAGTGTAATGATGCGCTTGTTTAAACGATTCTTTTCATTATTGCTATTCATATCACTCCCGCTAATACCTGGTTCTTTGCCCTCTCTCTCAGGTTGGACAAATCAAAAGCACATTCAATCACATGACGCTGACACGTTGTTTGCCCAGTGAATTCCGCACATTTTTGGAACACATTGAAGCTTGCACGTACACGGACAAACCAGACTATGCCATGCTACGCGGTCTCATCAAACAATCGATGGTACGTCGCGATATTCGTGAATCCGATCCTTTCGACTGGGAACAACAACAGCAATCCACCACACATGCGGATGTGCAAGTCGTCAACTCCACCCAACCCCCATCCACTCCAGCTCCTGCCTTGACCAACGGTGTCGCAGTTGGTACGCCAGTTCCGCAAAGCGCGACTCGACAAAATGCGACCGGACAAACTCCTGGGATTCACGCCGAGAAACATTCCCATCCAAACAATCAAGCTGCTTCGTACCATCGTCACAATCATTCCCATCACCATCATCATCATCGAACGACGGTAAATGCGGGAATGCGTGCAGCGGACACGTTAGGTTTGGGCACCGCGGTCAGTGTTGGTGGAGGAACTTCCGCGAATCACTTAGTCAGCACGGTGAACGAATCTGTGCACGGGGCAGGTTCCCCCTGTCCTCTGGGGGTCGGGCGGACCATGTCTGCAGATCTGGCCGGCGGTATCGACAGTGTGGGAAAATTGAACTCTCCCCTACCACCTCCTCCCCCGAGTAGTCTTGGCGCTGTCGGGGAACTAGGCAGTTCGGAACTACGAAAGCTGGTCACTGCCACGGTGGATGAATGCATGGGTCACGATCAGAAAGCGGCGCAGGAGCTGGATGCGAATCAAGACGCCCCACTCCCGGTGGGAGCGAACGATGCATTGCCCACGGCGGTTGTTGGTAACAATGTTGGCTACTCATCCACCGGTCACAATGCTGAGACCTCCAAGTGTGTCCATCAAGCCAATCGTGTCACCCCCCATCCAACGAGTTCTTCGAACAAGCTCATACGAAGGAAAAGTAGCACTCATGGAGTTGGGGATTCCATACGTCATGTACCACGGCCAAATGAGAGTTCCAATGAACCTGGGAGTCCATCTTACAACAGCCGAAGAACGGATGGGGAATCCGCTCGGGTATCACGACTTCCTGTGTTGCGTCATAATCAACGTGATGCTCATGGTGTGGTTTATGATACTCAGAATAGCGCCTCGATCATGCAACAACGGGCATCCTCACTGGTTCGGGATCAGAGCAACTACATTGTTCCAGACTATGTGGTATTCAATTCTCCTCGACCTGACCGAAGCGCGAACGGCACGCAGTTCGATAACAGTCAGCTGAGTCAACCCCAAATGACGCACGCGATCGCCCTGAATGCCACGGGTGGTTGGCCACAAGGGTCCACGTCTCGTCTCACGCGAATGAACAGTTGTGCTGCCGGGTCAATCACGCAGATTGCAGGTTTAGGTCTCTCGAGTCAAGATTTGTTGGCTGACATGGAGACGGACTGTCAAGTGGCTGAGGTGGATGCGAAGAAAAGCGT
>JACCGJ010012233.1:0-17997 GCA_013407085.1 Atriophallophorus winterbourni
ATGTTTCGGTGGTTTTTTCGGTGGTTTCTGTGGTTTGAACGGGGAATCCAAATGTGTCCAGTAATATATCCGGTGGGACGCTAGCAGTAACCGGAGGTTTGCATTTAGGATTGGTTTGTGCACGACGTAATTGGTTGCTATGGCGTACCCATACACCATCTGAAACGGTCACTTCATAAAGAATTGAACCTCGAATATTAATGATTCGTCCGTAAACCCAAGGGTTCCTCTTCGGGCGATGGTCACGAACCCAAACATAGGTCCCATTACTAAGTGGAAAACTGTTTCTCGCAGAACGTTCTTCTTGGTCTTGGGTTTGAGTTGGTAACATACTCGACCGATTCCAGGGTGTCCCAGATGAAGTTGCCTGAAAACTCGAAAACGGAGAGAATAGGGGATTATTACACGGTCAGTGTACATGAGGTAATCATTAATGATAGGAACGGACCCAACTCGTCTCGAGAGGGCCAACAACGGACCCTCCCAAATTTTCGGTGGCCATTTCGTTTGTGTGTATTCGATGGTTTTCGCGATAATTTGGTCTGATCTTGTTTCCGTCTTAATTTCCGACACTGTGGATGGGAGTGCTCTTACCGCATCAGATAATTGACGACCGATTGTTTGCTCAGTTATGTTAGCAATTACAAAGTCTTCTTGCTTCTTCCTTTTTCGTTTGTTTGGTGTCTTTCGGTTGGCTGTTTTATGACAGCACCCATCCTTGTGTCCTATTCGATTGCACTGCTTGCATCGTTTGGTTCTGTAGGAGCATTCCCGGTGAAAGTGCCATTCTCCGCGATGTCTGCATGAATACGGTGGCTTGGATTTTGGGGCTGTGTTTGGCAGCTTTATTTGTACTGCTAGATGCGGGAATGGGTGTTGAATGTTGCTCTGCTTTGGTTGATGTGCCGCCTGGATTTGAAAATTGTCAAGAATGTTCGACTGCACGGGAGCGGAGTCATTTTGAATGTTCATGAGACGTTGGTGTTCTTCTCCGATGGCTTGGAGCGTCATAGTTGCATACTGCTCGAGATGACTCAGTAATCGAGTCAGAATATCTGTAAATGGCGAGGATCGCAGACTACTGAGAAAATTGGTCGTCAGTCAGTGAGCGTAATCTGAAGCGTTCACACTCTCTACTAACGTATCCAAGATGCGTCACAAAATCCATTGTTTCACTCATGACCAAATTAAGACAGCAGTAACGATTGCTGAATAGAGTTGATTGATCACAAATACATTGCTTAAATGATTCGACTGTCTCTTCGAATTTACGGTCACGTGGGTTCTGAGGAAGCATTAAATTACAATATTTGTCTAATTCCGCTGCACGCAATTTACGCAACAGTAGTCGACCTATACAGTTATCTCCCAAGTCCTTGAGCTCGATTCGGAATATACCTTCATAACGCCTGAACCACGTGTCGAAGGTCATATTATTATTCAGGTCGAAGCGAAATTCCATGATAGATGACATGAATGTTTCAATAGATGGAGATTTAGGATCATTCGCAGAAGAATTCCCATCTTCTTTTATTTGGAGTAGACGTCCGAGCAGCTTTTGTAAAACAGACACTTCGGATTCAGAGGACCCGAATTCTCCTCACAAAGATAATACTAGCCTTTTACGAATGACGGTGCAATCTACGGAGGCTGTGGAAAACGTACTCTTAAATGCTTACCTTCTTAGAGGTGTTGCAGAGTCTACATGTCTTATCCGTGCAGATCTACCATGGTGGGAACGAAAGTCGTTCAAGAAATCTCGAGAACAAAATAATACAAGAAGTATTGTAATTCTAGGCGTTCCGGGATATGTTGCTGATGCACCTTCTCAAGAAACATCTGAGCACGATCACAAACAATGGAAATACCTAGCTGAAACAATCTGTATTAAAAAAGCCATACTTGTTGATGCTTTTAGGATACCGCGGTCAGCCAACTATAAAGGGCAAGGTCCTGGTCCTATGAAACTAACCGTCTGGGCAACCGAAATGACCGATAGTATCAAACGTGAATGGAAAGCTAATAGAAGAAACCTACACAAAACGTCAAGTTGAGCTTACCTAGGATAATAGCCCGAAGCAAGCAAACGGAGAGTACCGACCCACAAACGCATAGTGATGAGGTTCAACCTGAATGTCATGCGATAGTTTCAAAAAACTTGAGCATTCCGACTCTAACCGAGTCGGCCCTCTTATAACTGTTCATGATTTGAACACCACAAACTTTATAAGATGTTTATATACAAATGCACAAAGCCTTCCAAACAAGTTAGCTGAGCTAACCGAGATATGTTCACGCTACTCACCTGACATTATCGCCATTACAGAAACATGGTATTCTTCCCAATTGATTGTAACGGAGATATCAATTCCAAATATGAATTTGATAAGGAACGATTGAGAGAGAAGTGGTGGTGGTGTTGCTTTTTATTACCATAATCGACTCCAGTACCACCCAATAGACAAGACAGAATTCACGCTCGAGGATACAATTTGGTGCTCTTTAACGCTGATGTCTGGTAAAGTTTGCATTATTGGTGCGGTCTAGCGGTCCCCTTCATCTACAGAATCGTACAACGAAAAGTTGATCCAAGTGTTTCAACGCTTGACTCGCACACAGCAAGCAACGACACTTATTATGGGTGATTTTAATCTGTCCGCCCTTTATCTCAGGGACGATCACTCCCCACAAACGCTAGAATACCGATTTAGAGAGGTACTAGACTCAATCCCGTTACACAACCATGTTCACGAATGCACCCGGAGGAGAGGTTCTGACCGCCCCTCTGTCTTGGATTTAGTGTTAACATCGGAAGAACAATCTATCGAAGCGATCGAATTCCAGGCTCCGCTGGGTCTTAGCGACCATTCAGTGCCTGTGTTCGACTATGTTTGCAGTACTCAGCAATCGCTTGCTCCGAATGGGGTCGTTCGACGGGTAGATAAATTGGCCCTGAGTAAATCGCTCCTGCAGATTTAGCATTGGCAGACGGATCACATAACCACGACGGCAATGGAACGAACTTGTGGGTTTTCTGAAACTGAAGATAGATGAGAACTCGCATATGGTTCAGAAAAGGTGCGTACATGTACTTCGGTTTGTTGTCCGCAGCAGAACAAAAAAGTGGATAGCACTGCAGCGAGCAGCGTGGGTGAAACATAAAGCCAACAATACTTCTACTTCTTGACAACATTTCTGTATGTTACGCGACAAAGTGACTTCACTTATTCGAGAGGATAAGGAAGCGCACCAATTGATGCTGCAGACAAAAATGGAACACAATACTATGTTAATAAACAAAATCATGTCCGCGAAAGCGAAAGTCAAACCAGTTAATTTTGCGATCTGGAATGTTGAAAAAACTCACTGAGACCGTGTTGGAAACCGAAAATGCTCTCGCGATTTATTACTCTGAAGTGTTCGTACCAAAGGTTTTAGTGGAACGTTGCGAGTATTCAGGTGACTGAGGAATTCAAACATTGGGCGAAAACGTAATGAATCCCGAGATTGTCGCAAGTCAGTTGCTCAAACTGAATGTTACTAAAATCTCCAGGTGCGGATGTCAACACACCAGATGTCCTCGGGTTCTGTCATCGTCAGCTTTGAGATCCGTTTTCTAGCCTGTTTAACTATTCGTTGCTTAAAGGAGTGGTACCAAAAGATTGGAAGTCTGGCGTGATTAGACCTATCTTCAAAGTAGGCCGCCGCTGCAAATTATCGTGCCGTCACACTTACTTGTTATTGGTAAGGGCAGGGAAGGTATAGTTTCGGAAAGAATGGTTGCACACTTTGAATCACGTAATATGTTTGCCCCAGCGCAACATGGATTTCGATCTCATCGCTCTTGTCTAACAAATCTTCCCATAGCCTTAGACGACTGGACGAAGGAGTTGGATAGTAGTTCTTGCATTCACGTCGGTTACTTAGACATTTCTAAAGCTTTCGACAGAGTCAATCACCGTTTTCTTCTTCAAAAGCTGATTCCTCTAATAATATGTGATCCACTGCTCTCGTGGTTGTGGGGCGACCTGTCAGATCGCCATGCACAAATTGAAGTAAACGGTGTGCTATCCCAAATGTTCAAAACCACAAGCGAATTACCACAAGGATCCGTGTTTGGTCCGCTCCTATTACTATTATACATAAACGATTTACCCCTTCTCATATAATTCAAAATGGTCCGGTTCACGGATGATATGAAAATTTGGACGCAAATCAGTTTTGTAGATGATTGTGAGAAAC
This sequence comes from Atriophallophorus winterbourni, assembly GCA_013407085.1. NCBI lineage: Eukaryota > Metazoa > Platyhelminthes > Trematoda > Plagiorchiida > Microphallidae > Atriophallophorus > Atriophallophorus winterbourni. The sequence continues at coordinate 4,243 of JACCGJ010012233.1, forward strand.
TTCAAATGGATTTGGACAATGTATCAAATTAAGCGTCCATGAATGATATGACATTTAACATACAGAAAAGTAGGATGCTCCACATTGGCAAGAATGTTGTTTGGACATATTGATTGGGAACGAAAAACTTGACATGGATAATGAACGTCTACCTTCGCCCTACGATGGAATAGGCGGTAGAGATCTGGGCTCCTTGACTTCGGAAAGATATTGCTCTCTTCGACAAAATCTATCATAGAGCAACAAATTTAGTGATGGGTCTTCGCAATGTCCCGTATACCGAAAGACTGCGACGTCTGGGTATATGTGACTTTACCCAAAGGAGGATAGGACGCGATATTATTATGACATATAGAATTGTGTCTACCGACGTACAACCACTTGTTTGATGTGTGTGTGATGAGAAAGTGATAAACGGACATACCTTATCCCTTCCTGTATCGATTGTCGACGCCATTTTTCCTTACCTCAACATGTTTTGGTCTCTCCTTGTCTGGCGATGTTTAAAGCGAAATCGGACTTACATACGCAAAGGAGCATCATTCGTGCGACTCAGATTTGATATTCTCAATTCTTTCCATACTATAATATCGTTCACATCATCACTCATACCGTAATGCTGTGGTGTTGTAAAGTTTTAACTTTTTAACCATAAATCATTGAATCCTAAAAGAACGGAGACAGAAATTTCACAAGATGACATACCTCCAGTGATCTCAGATGGATTTACCCCAATAAGCCCAAGTGTGGACTCGAGTCTTGACATTAACTATAGTGTGGAGGGATGTTACATTGTGTCACGAACGCTCCAGTGTTTGGGAGGCCTGTCGACAGCTGATTGGATAGTTTGAAATTAACGATCGATAATCTGGCCGCGCTTCATACGCGTTGATAATTGAGAGCTTCACAATACAATCCACTGTGGTTTTGTTTTCGCGTGTTATTACTGACTCAACGAGCTACGGGTCCGCAAATTACTGTTAACGTTCATGCTGTAATCCTGGAGTGTTTTAAAGTATTATCTTTTTAACCATAAACCCTTGAATCATTTTGGAGCAAGAATGAAGGTAGTTCGTTTATTTGCACTTATTGAGATCTACCCCGAGAGTATCCACATATCCAGTCAAATCTCGTTACTGTGTCACTTGGTATTTTACAACTTTTGCTCGGCACGTAGCATAGTAGTCACATTTGAGTGTAAAGCCGTTTTCACTTCCCCACTATGCCATCTGCCTAGACCGAGCCAAAGCGGTGTAATACCGAGAGTTGCATAATAGCGAGGTGACATAGTAATGAGATTTGATCGTAAATGGTTGGCGATGCTATATAGCATGGGCTGTGTTTTCAACATGTCTACGATGTGTGCATGATCAACAGTGGCAAACGCATTTGTGTGCAGTTAAAATCACAACCTGTTCAGAACAGCAAAGATTGTCTCTAGCTCTGTAAATATTTGCAACACTGCTAAATAGAGATCTGACCAATAACCACTGTGTTAAAACACAGAATTACAGAGTGATTCCTGCTCAAACACTGTAGGTGCTTTTGAATGGCTAATGTATTGTGTTACTTACACCCTACGAGCAGTTTGATTCTGCCGTTATTTGTTAGATGCAGTGATAATAATTTTAGTGAACCCTGGTGCGTCGCTGCTAAGATATCGAACGCGTGTGAAATGACTTCGAAAGTGTTTCTAACGGTCAATAATTGTTGTAAAAGAATTGCAAGATATCATGCCGCTGAATATTGAAAATGGGAGTTAGTAATGAGGCCTACTGTCAAGGTAGCGAAGACGAAATGCGTAGGCTGAAAAGCTTGTTTAAGCTACTAATCCTTACAGTTAATTGCATTCTGGGGATAGAAATTGTATTTTCCTGAATAATTTTGTCTGTTCACTCAATCGTTCCGCACTACATACATAATAAAAGACAACAAACACATGGTCACCTTTTCCCAGTGGTGCCAGTTATTCAATTCAATTCAATTCAATTTAATGGTCTAAAAAGCACATAGCTTTACAAAAACCACAGAATAATATGCGAATTACAAATAACATAGGTAGTAAAACGGGGTTTGTTTGCCTACTGATAAGTTCAGGAATCACGTAAAAATACATATTGTATATGAAGAAGAAGAAAACTTTATTCGTTAAAACGAATTTTCAGCGAATCAATTTAGTTTAAACACAAATTTTTAATGCGAATAAGAGAGACGTCAAACTTTGATGGGATAATTTGAGATTGCCAGTCACATTCGGTTCGTCTGCAGGCATTAAACATTGAAACAGTATATTCTGCATCATAAAGCTTTGAACCAATGCATCCAAGTAAACTATACATATTTACCCTATCAAACCGGTTGAAAACAATTTCTGCTCTATGTATTTTCACGTGATTCCTGAACTAATCAGTAGGAAAACAAACCCCGTTTTACTACCTATGTTATTTGTAATTCGCATATTATTCTGTGGTTTTTGTAAAGCTATGTGCTTTTTGGACCATTAAATTGAATTGAATTGAATTGAATTGAATTGAATTGATGGAAGTTGGTGAAAAGTCAGGCTGCACAATTTTAAACCCCCATGTATAAGTTTTCTTTCGCATTTTTCTGACCGGCTTCAGGCGTTAAGACAAGGTCAATAATTGAAGGTAGGTCAAGCGAGTTGGCTGGTTAACGTGGTTGTGCAGTGAAGCCATTTCGATAACCTCCTTGAATTTGTGTTCAAACGAGTGCAGGGAGTGTTCACTTCTTGTAAACAGAGGCGGGAGATTAAAATCATCCATGATCAGCAATTGAACAGCTTGTGATGTATTGCAAGGATTCGATTAGTTTATCATTAAATGAGCTTTCAGATGATGGCGAGCGGTAAATGATGCCGATCGTACATTCATCTGCATTGACTAGGTTTACTGAACACCACATCGTATCAGGAAGACTGAGGTCAGTATGATGAATTACGTTACACGACACTAAACACTCATGAAAGTAGACTGCAACTCCACCACCGGATCTTAGGCGATCGCGACGGACTAGTGACATTTTCAGAATCGAGAGCTCAGCATCAGTCATGTAGTGTTGGAACCAAGTATCTGTAGATGCAGCCAAATCGGATGAAAGTCTTTCACAAAGCTCACATATTTCAGATAATTAATTAGCTAGCCACTGAACACTTGTATATATGCACTCCATCGTATTTATATTACACAATATAGGATCATGTAATGTGGCTATTTAGTTTTTTAGAGTCACCTGCTGAGTACTCAGCATATGAGCGCGAGTTTAAACTTGCCGAACGGTGGCATCCTAAAAACGCAAAGGTTCTTGGCTCAGAATCACTCTGCGTTTCTTTATTTGAACATCGCGGTTCATTGTATTTAACAGAGACATACAAGTATAACTTTATTTACCACTTATCCACTGTTACATGGCTCACTGAACCTAATCTTACTGTCTCCACCTGATGACGGCATGCAGCCAGAAACCGGTGGCGGTATGTAATGGATTGGTATGTGAGCATCAAAATATACTAGATCGAATTATATTACTTTGCCATAAAGCTTTTGTTTTAAGTAATTCTTCTTCAAGTGCACATTACATTGTTCATTCATCAGTGCCTTGAGTGCTTGACCAGGAATCAATATGTGATTCTGTCTGAGCATTATGGTTCGTTGTACGAACACTAATACACATTCGCTTCGATCACTACCTTTGTTTACCACTTTACCACGGATTGAAATCTCACTGGACCTCATCTTACTGTCTCCACCTGACGACGGCAAATAGCCAGAAACCGGTTGTGGTGTGCAGATGAGGGGAGTGCAAGTGCAACGATAAATATTCTTCGCCATGTCATTTTCAAAAATGTCATTACAAATTCTAGCCCACGGTTTAGTTGCTAGCCTCGATTTGTTGTAGCCTGTAGCCTGAGTGAGTGAGTGCAGTAAATTTCGATACAAAAATGCGTAAAAGTACATGCCCCCAGAGGACATCGGTAACCATCTGAGAATTCAGTGGGCCATGGTGATTAGTTTGCTCTATTCAGGGGCACCGGTTGCACATGTGGATTCAACTTACCGCTTGACGACGGACGGATACAAACAATCTATTGATCTGCACACATACATACGATGGTTCAAGGTTGAACTTCGTTCCCATAGCCCCAATATTGCAAGGTTCACTGAAATTATTAATCTTGCCGTCTCCACATAATGAGGACGAACAACTTGAAACCGGTCTTAGATTGTATACTTGGGGAATGTGGGCAGATAATACATTGGATGTTGAATCATTTAACATCATCGTTCCCATCGAGCAGGAAATAGGAAACCATTCCAAATGCTGACATTTGGATAGCGAGTGATAACCATGAGCACGGTTGACAGATTAACACCTATAATCTCTTCCAATATTTAATAAATTTCGTGCATTTCTGCGATTAAAATAACCTGTGGGCCACTCAGCATCTGAGCGTTAGTTTCCACTTACGGAACCAGGCTTCTTTTCCATCTACCCATTGACGTAAAATCGCCAGAAAGCTGGTGTCGTTTTTAAGTACGGAGGATTTGAGGAACACTATGCATTAGCATATTGATTTCGAACAAACGCCTCATGCGGAACTCGGCCCACAATAGTTTCGGATAGATGACCGACCAACTATATGACAGTCGACATTGGGTATCTTCACAGACGACGCGAAGCATTGGTGTAAGATAAACTGCGCAACTTTCATGGGTTACTGAAGAGAAAGACATGGGCGTGTGGATTAGCAATAACTTGAAGCCTTCACGGCAGTGTTCTCTTGTATACAAAAAGTCCTGCAAAAGCTTAGGATTGCTCAGAAGGATCATTGGTCGTTTCTCAAAGCAGATACTCCCACGTATAATTAACACCTATATCAGACCAACAATGGAGTATGCTGTTCAAGCATGGTCCCCATGGTTACAAAAGGACATCACCTTGCTGGAACGGGTATAACGCCGCGCTACAAAACTGGTGATCGGATTATATAACAGGTCATACGAGGAGAGGATTGCAACTGAAAACCTCTTTGAATTTTCGTACCGTCAAAGATTCAAGGATTCAATTATTTATTGTTAAAAAGTTAATACTTTACATCACCACCGGGGGGCGTGATCCTGCTGTTCAACATCCTGCATACAGTGGATCACCAACTTGAACACCTGTTCCATCAGCAAGAAGCACGTAGTAGCAGGGCTACAAATTAATTATTCCACACTCCAGATCAAATTGTCAAAGGTTTTCTTTGCTGTCAGAGTTTGTTTTATATGGAACTCTCTGTCCCCACATATCATTTGTGCATCAAGCCTGAACACGTTCAAGGCTGAACTGGACAATTATATGTTTACCAAATCCAACCTCGCACCTGAATACACGTGCTGACTTTCCATATTGATAAAAGGTTTGTGTTATTTTTATGCATTCCCTATATTTTTAATATGTGGTTACTGTTAAGTATTTCCTTTTTGGACCATTAAAACTTTGAATTACTTTGAATTACTTTGACATGCTGGACCTGGGAACAAGATATGGGCATGATTCACGCCTGGTTCAAAAATAACCAAATGCCTCTGATGACTACAAAATACAGCTTATTGTCGTTCGTTCAAGAAAGAATATTTCTTGATTGGAAAGGTCGTTCTTTCTGAAATATTTTGACTTTCGAAGCAAAATGCGATGTTGACTTGCTGCAAACGAAGCTAAAAACAACTTGGGTCTCGTCGGAAGTGCTCTTGGTTGGCCGACGCCAATATTATTTCCAACTGCATTCGTCAGTATATCAAATGTGCCATACAAGTATGGAATTCTTGGGTTAAAAAGATATTCAGCTATTGGAAACTGTTTAACACGAAGCGACAAAGCGCGTCCTTGGAGTTTCTGAGCCTCCAGTCTCATAATTGTGAACATGCATTCAGCTCAATAGAAATAACAACGAGGTGCCTTAATTTTTATTTGGACAGTAATTCATCAAACAACCCATCCTTTTAGATATTTGTTACGTTTCTCACATCACAGAACTACGCGGGCAGCAGTTAACTCCGTCAACAGCATAGCAGGCTGAACTGCAGCAACTAGCCATTTTGTTTCAGCGCAATTTACCTACTCACATGGTACTATGTGATACCGTTGATGCTTTAAAAATATCACTTGGTACACACAGGACAAGAAATGTTGTGTGTGATAAAATTCGTTAACAGTGGAATACCTGATGACACTGTTAAATACGGTCCTTACGATGATTCAAGGATTCAAGGATTTATGGTTAAAAAAAGTTAATACTTTACAACACCACAGGATTACGGTATGAATAAAACATAAAATTACAATAGTATAAAAACAATAGAGAATATCAAATGTAAGGCTCACGAATGATGTTCGTTTGCAAGTGCAAGTCCAATTTCGCTTTAAAAATCGCCAAGCAAGGAGAGTCCACCACATATTGGGGTAGGGAATCCCAAAGAAATATAGCTCGTACGGCGAAAAAATGTCGCCGACAATCAATACGGGAACTTGGAAGGTAAAGGGATAAGGTGTGTCCGCGTGTCACTTTTCCGTCACATACATCCAGCAAATGTTTTAGTGGATGTCTTTCGGTAGACACCATTCTATGGGTCAGAATAATATCGCGTCATATCCTCCTTTGGGTATCCTCCTCACAGACCCAGACGTCGCAATCTTTCGGTATACGGAACGTTGCGAAGACCCATCACTAACTTTGTTGCTCTGTGATAGGTTGTATCAAAGAGAGCAATATCTTTTCGCAGCCAAGGAGCTCAGACCTCGACAACATACTCAATCGTAGGGCAAAGGTAGACATTCATTATCCTTGGTAACGTTATCAGGGAGAATCTTCCAAATATTCTTCGAACGATACATAACAATCTGTTGGCCCGTCGATATATATTCTGGCAGTGCACTGTGCTCTTCAGTTTACCGCTAATCCACACTCCAAGATCTTTTTGCAACGAGTTCCATGTCAAGTTTTCAGTTCCCAATCGATATGCCCAAACGAACTCAAAACGCGGATAATTTTTATGGCATGAAAAGCAATAAGCTCAACAAAAACCACAGAGTGACGGGGTATACAGAGAAAAAATATACAATCTTCCAAGAATTAATAAGGACAGTCACATACCTCATGTTTCGCCATGTATTAATCGAGCTTTGAAGCGATAAACCTCGACTGATTCCGAGCGTATGATTTCCGATTGAGAAAACATTCCGACGAATATCTATTTGACAATATGGAACACTTAAAGCATTTGAACGATGATGTCCGGGTTTGAGGTTACATGCCATCAAGATACCAAGCTCATTCTCCGCGGTAGTCCAAACGAAACCTCGCGTGCCAAGATGATACGTATGGTGCAGAGATTTGCCAAGCCGCAGCAATTTACATTTCGCATGATTGAACGGCAAATTATTTGTCTGGGAAAAACGAAATAAGGTGCACAAATCTCGTTATAATGCCATACAGTCGTTAATAGTCTTAACACGTTTCCATAGCATCCGCAAACAGTATCAATATCCCAATATCCTTCACTACGTCATTCATATTCACCAAGAACAAAAAGAGGTCCCAGCAATAAGCCCCGCGTAAGATTCTTTTCCATTTTCGTAAGTAAATTCCATCGGAAATGCATGCGATCATCTCTTACAAGAGACGTGTCGTGATTCCGTATCTTGTAGAATCGCTTCCAAATAGCTTCTATGCTAAGATTGGTATGAGTTGCTGAGGACCCCCTTTTTTAGCTAACCGTTTCTTAGTTCTACTCCGGATAACGAACTGGTAGTTATGGTGGCATTTGCGTCGTACATAACCAGAGTTTTCTTCAATTATAGAATTCAAATAATTTATAAATGTATTGTATTACGAGCCAGAATCGATGCAAGCCATCTCTTGATTGTGTTCATGCAGGAGACTAATATTTAAGGTTTGATAGGTTTTTTGCGTTAAACGTTTTTCGGGTCATTGAGTCGTTCAGCACTACATACGTAATCGAACAACACAAAGCGGTCACTCTTTCCCAGGGTATTCTTGAGTTGTATGGCCTCTACCGTTGTTTGGTCGGATATTAAAACAAGGTCAAGGGTTGTAGGTTGGTCAATACTCCGTCTGCGAGTTGGCTACTCATCGTGGTTGTTCAGGGGAGCGAGCTCGAATTCATATTCGAACGATTGCAGTGAGTGTTCACTTCTTGCATAAAAACGCAGGATATTAAGGTCGCCCATGGTCAGCGATTGAGCAGTCTGGCAACTTGTTATGTACTGTAATTTATCATTGAACGAGATTTCTTATGATGGCGATATAAGCAAGTTTCGATTTGAATATAGTTAAACTGCTTGGGCTCACGAAATCGGCAGGCAGGGAATTAGAAACAAAGCACACACGCACCGAATAAAATACCTGCGGCAGTTCCGTTTGGAATGTGGTATTTCCAACTTGCAACCATGATCACGGCTGTTGCTGGAAGTTCGAAGTAGGCGCGAATTAAGCTGATAACTTTGTTTCGCAGTCGTGTAAATTGTGCCCAAGAATCAGCTGTGTTGGTAGCCTTGTGAAACTTCCATGCCATTGCCTTTTGTTTCATCCACTTTTTAGTCCTGCTTCGTAGTAAAAATTTATTTCGTTGAGACGTTTTCTTCAAAACAAACATTGAATGTTCCGCCATATAGATTTCAGGTGCTGTAAGAGAGATCGCCAATGATTATCCGGATCGGAGTAATTCAGTTGTGCAAAACTCGGCGCACAGAGCACGGTAGTTCACTCTACTGACGCATTTCGTTCCGTCACTGTTGCGCCTAGCGCTACAAAAGTACTCGAATTCTAGGACAACGTGATCGCTTCGTCCGTTTGGCGGTTTATAAACGATGCCCTTCCCGAAGCAATTATCACCTCTCCCTGTATCCAAACATTCACTCAAACCTTGGACACTTATTTGTTACATAACGATTTGACGATGCCTGTGTATTGACTCAGGGTAAGCATATTACTTGACTCCATCTGGATATTTTTTACCTTTTCGGATTCCTCTCATAACAAGCATTGTGAACACAATATTCTTGGAGAGAAACACGCAATTTCTAAAGAAATTCATCCTTTACCTTCTGAACCAAACTGAACGCACGCGTGCAAGTTTGAGTAAACTACGGAATATTCGACTGATTTTACGACTGTTCGAAAGAGCTCGAACTTCTACTTCGCTTGTCACCTTGGACCACAAAATCGGATCCAAATTTGAGGAGCTACGCGGCTTTTTACCCATACTACACTAGGCGCGATTTTTCACTCACCTAGTTCGTTTCATCCGCTACGAAACCCGTCTACACATCATACGGACCTACACGAACACACCCACTTACCCGAACCATCAATCGATAATTTTTCGCTCCGGTGCCATGACCTCAAAAACGAAGCCCATTGACAGCGGTCACGTGTGCAAACTTTGTCGAAAGGCCGTAAGCCGCAAAGCCCGACAGGCTAATTGTTTTGTTTGTCGTGAGAAGGTTCATATGAAGCGCGATGCTACTTTGACCGTCGATGCCCTTACTGTTATCAATGCAGACGAAATTCCAGGAGTTTGCTACATCTGTCAGACATGCAGATCTCAATCGAGAAATTTTACGAAGACACTGTGAGCACACAGACCGACGCGGATACGAAAATTTTATGTTTAGAGAGTAGTGTACAAAGAATCGAAGGTCTGCTAAACGAGCTACTGATTGGTAAACTCGGATCTAGAGCAGATTGTGAACATCATGACTCTTCCGCGGTTATAGAAAGGCAGCAAACCGAAAAAGATGATGATAAACCTGTACACAAGCGCCCACATAATTCGAAACACTTTTCTGACGCGAACTCCTCTGTCACTAAAACGGTTACGAAGACCAAGATGCTTGCTCATCGGGTGGTTCCGCTCAAACAATCGGTTTTAACACCTAATGTTGCCGCCCCAAAGATCGCAAAAAATCTCTCTGTAATCTGTACCAACATACAGGAGTCAAGCGAGACACTTCTGGTGAATAGACAACGATACGACCTAGAACAATGGTCCAAACTTTTTACGTTGATGGGGTTGGAAACGATAAAACCGTCAGCTGTTACACGTTTGGTTCGCCACCAAAGCTCCCCACACTCCGGCGAAGCGCGGCTACTAAATGTAACACTAAACAGTGAGAGGGATATGGAGATTATTCTTTTGAATTCTTACTTGTTACGTGACATATTTACGTGCAATACTCGAATCTACGCCGATATACCCTGGTGGGAAAGAAAAGGAGGCGGAGACGTTCGTAAGAAAATCAATGAGCGCAGTCTGATCCTTCTAGGCGTTCCAGAGGCGACCAGTACAACAGAGGCCGCGAAACAACAACAACACGACTATAAACAGTGGTTATACGTTGCAGAAGCGATTGGAGCACGCGAAAGTGTTGTCGCAAATACCTTCAGGATACCGAGGTCATCAAACTACAAAGGCGATGGACCACCCTCTTTAAAACTCACTTTCCTAACTTCTGCTATGACAGCCTTTGTCAGACAAAATTGGAAAATACACAGAAAAAATATACCAAATGAGCTCAGACTCAGCATACCGAAGGTTGCCTCCGAAACACAAGCTGCAGCGACGCCGTGCGAAGACACGGGCAGACTGAACTCGGAAGTTGTTTCAAAAAACTGCAATGGTCCGGCTCTCAGGGGGTCGGACATACAAACATCATCCGCGTAGGCTCGCTACACACGAAAACCACTGTTAAATGCCTATACACAAATGCACAGTCCTTGCGGAACAAAATCGCTGAATTATCCCATTATAACGCTCAGTTTTCTGCTGACATCATTGCTATTACCGAAACATGGTTCTACGATCAGGTGAATGATTGCGAGCTGGCACTTCCCAACATGATCCTACTTCGACGAGACCGTTCAAGATCGGGTGGTGGAGTTGCTTTGTATTACAACGAGCGTCTTCAATGCACAGCTGTACCTGACACAACGTTTGAGCTAGAGGACACCATGTGGTGTAGCCTTCGCTTGGAAACTGGAGAGAACTGTATACTTGGTGTGATCTACCGCTCGCCCAACTCTTCCGATGCCCACAATGAAACGTAGTTACAAATGATGCGCAACGCTGGAAACCTTAGAGGATGCCAATTGTTAATAATGGGTGATTTTAACCTCCCACATCTCTACACCAAAAGTGTGCATACTCAGCAATCCCTTGAGTACAAATTCCGTGAGATTATCACTTTCACTCCCCTATACAACCATGTCCGTTCATTCACTCGACAAAGGGGACTCAATGAACCATCAATTCTAGATCTGGTTTTAACCTCCAAAGCAACAGCAGTGGAGTCAGTGCAGTATCATAGTCATTTGGGGCTAAGTGACCATCTTGTGTTGTCCTTCGAATTCGTGTGCAACGCCCGAAGGGCGTCGGGCGACGTTAAGTTCATCAGGAGAGTCGATTACTTCGGCCTTCGCGGTGCCATTACGATTATGGAGGAAAAACATCTCGATCTCACGAATGCAGATACTCATTGTTCTAGTCTGTTAAGTTATATCGATACAAAACTAGACGAAAATTCTACTTGTGTTCCCAAAAGGAAATCAAGAACATTTTGCTTCAAACTCCGAAGCCGCACTCGGAAGTGGATAGCCATGCGAAATTCCGCATGGGCTGCACATAAAATAACACGAACAGACGCATCTTGGGAACACTTTCGTAGTTTTCGTAACAAGGTGACGTCCTCAATTCGAGAAGACAAGCAATATCACCATTTTAAGCTGATCGACCAGATGGAACGACATCCTAAGTTGCTGTACACCATCGTAAACACCGCGACCAAGGTTAAAACAGGTGTATTTCCTATCCAGACAGAGAACGGACTGACTGATAATGTCAAGGATACAGCTGATGCCCTAATATCATTTTATGCGCAAGTATTTTGTCCAAAGAACGTGTCAACGCTGACGTCTGTGCCGCACCCACTACAAGTCGAATGCCTTAGCAACATCGAGGTAAATCCTACGGTTGTGCGAAAGCATCTACGCCGGCTGAACGTTCGCAAATCACCAGGAGAGGATGGAATAACACCCGCTGTTCTGAAGTCATGCGAGATGGAGCTTTGTGGCCCACTAAGTGATTTATTCAGGCACTCATTGAATACGGGAACCGTACCAACTCAATGGAAAACCGGTGTTATCACACCAATCTACAAAGGGGGCAGTCGTTCTGATCCGGCGAATTACCGCCCGTGACGCTTCTTTCAGCGGTTTCTAAAATTTTGGAACGCCTGGTGTGTGAACGACTTGTTGAACATCTCGAGAACCATCAGCTAATAACGTTCACACAACACGGATTTAGGAAAACATATTCATGCCTGTCTAACTTACTCACGACTCTAAATGACTGGACGCAAGCACTAGACCAAGGGGGTTCCGTTCATGCCGGTTACTTAGATATATCTAAAGCATTCGACAGAGTGAATCACTCCTTACTGCTTCAGAAGCTGCAGAATGTTGGCGTCATCGGGAACCTACTAACATGGTTCACAAGTTACCTGTCTGGACGCAAAGTAAAAGTCAGAATAGATGGTGAAACTTCTCGAACAATTGAAGCCACGAGCGGAGTCCCTCAGGGTTCGGTTCTCGGTCCGATACTGTTTCTCTTATTTATAAATGACCAACCGACCTTACTAGCATGTAAGCTTGTTTTATTCGCAGACGACGTAAAAATCTGGACGAAGGTCAACTCTATCGAGGACTGTCAATTTCTGCAAGGAGATTTGAATAAACTGCACCAGTGGTCAATCCAACACAAACTGCCATTTAATTTCCGCAAGTGCAAAATGTTGCAAGTCGGAAAACCCTTTCCCTTTCCCTATACACTTGGCAGCCACCCGCTTGAATGGAGTACATCACAAAAAGATCTCGGAATCTTGGTGTCGGGCACTTTGAAGAACAGCCTACAGTGCGAAGCCGTCTACAAGCGTGCGTGCAGCTTGCTAGGTTTACTGAAACGCATTTTCGGACGTCTCCCACCACACTCACTCGTGAAATTACTAAACACTTACATACATCCTGTCGTTGACTACGCTGTACAAGCTTGGACGCCATGGATGGAAAAAAACATCTCGCTCCTCGAACGAATTTATCACAAGGCAACCAAAACGGTTACCGGATTGAATAATTTACACTTTGAGCAGCGACTGACCAGACTTGGACTGTGCACCCTCGAGCGCAGACGTATCCTACACGACCTCACTCTGACATATCGAATCATCTACGCGAAATCCCACCCTCTCAAACACATCTTCAAGTTTCGTTCCGTTGTCCACACACGCAGCCACCCTTTGACCCTTCAAATCCCACACTCACGATTGAATTGTCGTCGTCACTTCTTCGCTGTTCGTGTATGCTTCTTGTGGAATAGCTTGCCAATAGATATTGTTAACTCATCGAACGAGCAAAACAAAGGTTACGAAACCTTATGTTGAGCACTACTGCGTTGGCCCCTACCTATTGATGTCTATAAAATTTTAACGCACGGAACTACCGTCCATCCAAAGATTCTTTTCCCTCAGTCTGTGTTGCCATTGAGGATTATTTTTGCTCCACCTGTGAAGAACATGGACATGATCATACAAGTAACGATTTTTTTTATATAATTTTTTATACGTATATCCTATGGTATTGTACAGCAATTTGCTTTTTTAACCATAAATCTTGAATCTTGA